>JAQFYD010000095.1:0-30588 GCA_034694225.1 Bourletiella hortensis | reverse complement strand
ACTCTCCAATAGTAGCCCCGGCTACTGTTGGAGACCCGGCGCTTATTATTTCAACCCTGATTTACCCCCGGCCCTTAGTAGAGACCGGCTAGTATTGGAGACCCGGCTACTAAAAGAGCATTTACGGTAAGACAAACCAAGCCCCACTTCACACCATAAGCCAGAGAGGGCACAAGTCAACTCGGTAAATTACCAACAACAAATTCCTACAATTCTTTCCACTTTCCTTCAACAGCCTTCTCCATACAGCTGCGAGAGAGGCCAGAAAGAAAGTCTACTCACTTGTTCCTTATACCCAGTCCTTCCCTAACCCTCATCCTTCTACTCACACTTACATCCCTCATATCCTCCAACAGTGCTGCATAGCAGCATGAAATAAACATTGTTTTCTTCTTCCTCCGAGGTGCTAAAAAATTATGCTTTTCCCCAAAAATCATTTTACAGATTGTTAATTTAAATTACGACCCCACACCCTACATTTCCAGCCCAGCGTCCCGTACAGCAAGATAGTGGTTCTATGTTTCTTCTATGTCTGACGATACGAAGCCTTTTACCATGACATGGCCATGGGAGGAACCCGCCGAAGCCGTTTTCCAAGCTTTAGCAACATAATACAAAGTACAATGAAATTATCACGTTCTCCTTTTCACCTACGCCCAGTCTGATTTCACCCACAGGGATGTACATAATAGGAAAAAGACTGTGAGAAAGCTTCATTGAAAAACAATTTCAACTAGATTACGCAATAAACTACAACAACCTGGTTTACGTTAGGTATGCAAAGATAATAATAATTACAGTGATGATGAATGACTGAATTTGGTCACACAGGCTGTGAAAGAAGCAATTAGCACATCATAAAGAGAGGACTGGAGGCTATTCACTCTCAGTAGGTAGGTAATAGACAGTCAACGCTATAGCATAGACGGTCAAATGAATCCAGCCAGACTAGACAGGCATCCTAGTTTAACATGAGCAGCAAAGAACACGAGCCAAAAACCTTAGGCTGCCACCGGGTGGAATGAGAGAGGCAGAGAAAATAACTACACTACTGCAACTAAAAGCCTGTCTCCATATGCACTTAAACGCCTTTGTACACACATTACCGATGTTCACGAAACGAATACCATCTTTACAGTAGTGTATGTCGGCTTCCTGAACAAATGTTTGCAAGCAAAATCGACATGCATAGCTATACATCGTCCCTGTCTGACTGAGTTCCAACACACTGAGTTCTCTGCTGCTGCTGCCTGTCTGGTTCACGTAAGAATCACAGGATCCAGAAGAGTATCAATTTTCCGGACACATACCACGTAGAAGTATACACATCTATATATGCGCCACTAGACCAGGCCAGCAGCCAGCCACTTACCCCTTTTTTTCAACTAGAATGTATGAGTCTGGAAAGAAAATAGGACATACATGCATCCCCGGAACACATCTTTTGTATCTTTCGTATTCTTCTTCATTCTTCTTCTTCTTCAACCAACACAATATGCTTTCTGCAAACTCAGCTCTTCTTCGGTATGTTTTCAACATTTTCCAAACATATGAAGAATAGCATTTCTTCCCTGGCAGCAACCTTTTTCAGCTCAAAATGTGGAGTCGAAGACTGATAAAGTTATTGACTACGATCTGCCTGTCTGTCTGCGCTATAACAGAGCAAAGCTGTCTGCAAGCAGTAGCTAGCTAGCGCTGTCATAAAAATTACTAGATTACACACGAGATAGCAAATTTTGTAAACAAATTCTGTAATTCTCCTACCAGCCATAGATACATACACATCCAAACAACATGCTGTGTGCGAACCTGACTTTCCTTCTTGTTATATTGTGGCACAAACGTAAGTACAGGGTTGCACAGAATATTTTGCAAGGGGTCTACAGCCTGAACCCGAAATGGTTAAGAAGTGAAGTAGGGCTTATTTTAAAGCTAGTTTCAGTGCGGATCTCACCGCATGTTCATTTTCGAAAATTGGTCCCCATTTTAAGAAACGACAGCCACTTCCGCAAAAAACGGAATAACATGGGCGTTTATGGCGTTTCGACGCAGTGTTCGATTGGAGTCGTTAAAATTCGAGCAAACTCCTCGGTAATGGGCTGAAAATGGTCAAAAATTCTTTAAAACAATCGAATTTGTCATTTTGGTGACTTTAACCCATCGTGGCTTAAGCACGGACCCAGTTGAAAAACACCCAAAACGACCAGAAATCGTAGCAATTTTTCAATTTTGGCTGCCATTTCTGCGAATGGTGACCAATTTCCAAAAATGAACATTCGGTGAGATCAGCATTGATTTTAGCTTTAAAATGATCCCTAGGTCACCGCTGGGTCATTTCTGGTATAGGCTGTGGACCCCTTGCAAAAGGTTATGTGCAACCCTGTACACACATTTTTAAAGCCTCAAACATACAAGGATTACACGTCTATACAGCGGTAGGATCATTAGCTAAATTAGAGTCGGCTGGATGAAATGATGGAACAAGCGCCATTATGTCTATTTACCCATGCTAAAGGTAAAGATACTGGGTCGTGTGTAGTATCCACATGAAAAAAAGACACGATCCATACACGTAAACGGAAGGCCGACAATTGAAGCCTCCGCTTCTTTTCCGTCGTCTGTGTAACATCTCCAGCTTGGAACACCTGCTGTAATCTAGTAAGAACAGAAGACTAGACATTAAAAACATGCAGGAGGGGCAGAAGCAATCTACTGTTTATACACAGAACAAGAACCGAGTCAGACGGGAAATTGGCAAGACATGTATGTGTATACCCCTGAAATTAATTCTTCATCACGGTAGCACCAAAAGGCTCTTCAGGACTTGATAACACAATAAGGAAATATGCACATATGCTAAGCAGAGCGTTTACAGAATTAAATTGCGCTACATCCCCCTCCTAATGTCTTCCATATGTCTGCCTGAGACTGGCTGCATTTCCGCCTCTCCTTGTGTGTAAAAGAATTAGCATGCAAGTTAAACTGCATATGACGACGACACAGTTGGATAAATAAAACACAGAGAGAACCAAGTGACGAAATACTTTACTTTTACAATATATATTTGATACTGCTAGGAATTTCTGCCGCTTACTGCGCGTGTTGATACTCTTTTATTTTTTTTCATCCTTTGCTGTTATTGGCATTCAAAAGAGTTGGAGGAAAAGAACACCACCACACTCCTTTAATCTCCAATTGCTGACAAGTACTGTCAACTGATTCTGATATTTCCCGTATGTTTTTCCAGTTTGCTTTTTAACAAAGATACAACATAAACAGCCGCAATGCTTAAGTGCCCTGCACACGTGCATCGCCAGCTGAAATATAACTGTCATTCCCATGCTAGATTCAATCACTCAGAATACCAGTTGTTGACACCTGAGACCTTTAGTTGTTACAGCCGAACTTAGAGCATTCAAAAGTCAAGCTGAACGATGAAATTTCTTTCATGCTGATTCAGCATTGCTGAAGCAATGTGCAAATACCTGCGAAGTGTTGTATACTTTTTAAAGCTTCTGGGCTTGCTGTTCCCCCAAGAAATCACACGATGATTTCAACTAATGCATACAATTAAGCATAGTAATTAATTAACGATGCAGAATTGCGCTGCACGAGAGAAAGAGAAGCTGTAAAAATGGAGAACTATTGGTTTCCAATATAATATTCTTCTTCTCAAGGAATTAGGCGAGATCGATATGCATTATTATCAAGCTTACAAAGCTTTCAATTCCAGTAATGCTATTACAATAATTATTAGTGACAAAGAACACAACAAAAAGTGTTAATCGGATGATGAGCAACATCTCCGGCCATTCAGGGAATGATGACTAATGGGTTCAAAAAATTAAGAAGAATAATAGCAAAATAAGATGGGGACTACGACCTCTAATGAGATTTACCTGGCTCAACTTCTTGAAAATCCCTTAAGTAAGTACAAAAACAGCTCTAACCAATCTCCTTCGAAGAATGCATAATTACTGCAGCATACACCTCGAGTTAGGAGCGTTCGATTTTCACCTAAATTACCATCAAAACTATTATAACAAGACGAAAACCATTACGCGATGCCCTTACTTCCATTTAACCCCCACCATCTTCTCCTAGACAGTCCGTTCCAAAAAAATCCATTGGAATTAGCAAAAGGTGACAGTTTCTCCACAAATTACTACCACCGTAATTTTTCTTGAGAAAAATGCTTAATTACTATTCACACGAGGCCATAGTAATTAATGAATCGCTACTTCGCTACAACTTTCAATCATTAGTCCCAAAATCGGGAGTGAATGCTAATAATACTCATCCATGCGCGGATATTTGCCATTCTTTCGCATATTTGAACATTTCAGCATTCATGAACTAACAATAATAATAATACAATCTGACATCCTACTATTTTTTTTTCGCAACACAACAAACAGAAGGAAGAGCATTGCCTTCAATGCCACACGCCACCATCTACTGCCACTGGCCTCCGTTCCATTTAAACGGAACATCATCGTCAAATGGAGGGAAATCCCATTGCAAGGTAGAATCTCCTAAAAAACTACACTCTTGACCATTTATTTCTAATTGTATTGCTCTCAAATTGGCTTACCTCAATCGGATCCGGATTAAAGTCAATTTTCCGATTAAATACGAACAAATTTGCACAAAAAGTGTGACAGAATGGAGACAAAATTTGTCCAGGATGTCCTGAGCCAGGAAAATTTAATCCACTTGCTCCTCTCTACGGTCACCAATGGCGGTTCGTCGTCCTTTCAAGCTTGCCATAGAAACAGATGTTTTATGCCACAATTTATGCCTGCAATTAAATTCATCCGTTCATACATTATGGTCAGGTGGTAATTAGGAAATGATTGGGAGTGGTTCTCATAGGAATTAATTGCGTTTTGGATTTTAATTGGGAATTCTAGATGAGGGAATTTTGCTGACTGGAGACTGATTTTATTGGACTCGTAAATAGAAAGTTGCCGCGTAAGCTTGAATTGTGGTTCGTTGACAAAGCTGAGGTACATGACCGTCGCCTCTATGCCTGACATTGTACGGAAGATCGAGAAATAATAAATGAAATCATCGTAGGTGAGTCATTCTGTTGGTTATTTAGGAATTTGCGTAGTATCATAACGCCGTGGATGTGAGTAATTATTTTAATTTTTTAACTTTAGAATAAGAAGAATCAAAATGCCTGGAATACTGGATAATCTTAATTGCGGGGACTGCATCGAAGGGGATCGGAGAAATTCTATTGCTGCAGCACTTGCTGGGGCGTTGGTAAGAAAAAAATAATTAATTTTCGATGTATTTAGATTAATATGAAAATGTTGCTGAAGGAAACATAAGGTTTTGTGATAATAAATTGCGTAGCTAAGCTTGTTTTGCTCTAAGTCAGCAGAATATACGAAGCTGACTTCGATGCACGTTTGATGCTTGTTCAGATGTTTTTGGAGTCGTTAGAATAAGCAATTATGTGAAAGTTATGTGGGTGAAAGGAAGTTAACTATGGAAGCAGTTTTAAGAATCTTTTGATGCCTGTGGAAAGTATGGATTGTAATTTCTAAGGGGAAATAAGGGGGTTTAATTTGGTGTTTTTTTTTAGTTTTTCACAGGTTGGTGGATAATCATCGATGTGGCAGCAGATCCAACAGCTCATTCGAATTTTGATGCTTCATACTATGTCTGTGGTGTGCTTGGAACCATCGCCTTGTTTATGTAATGATGAAGAAATTTCTCTTTTAGCATCTAACTTGTAAAAAAAATGCCTCTCTAAATAGCGTATAGATCAATCTATAGATTGCGTCGGATCTCAGTGTTTTTTTTTAGGTTTGCCTGTGTGGAGATAGCGTTAGTGGTTGGTAGCGCTGAACAATAGCTAAAGAACAGGCTACCTGTCACAGTTTACTCTTTACTGAAACCACTGATTTCATAGGAAGTGGAAGTCAGGAAATCGGGCCGTTCAGTAATCTGGTTCTACATGATGATTACTTTGGGAGAGGGACTGGGTGTCTTCTCTTAGCTAAAGAAATTATGTGCATGTGTTTTATAGTTTTCCTCTATATTATGCAGACATTTTGTGAATAGAAGGTGATTTTTCTGAGTTTTTGCTAGACTAGAAGCCATTTTACGAAAGCTGTGATTGTCAAGTATGCGACCACAATTTTTTGTAGGTAGTGAGTGTGATGAAATCTTTTTCATTTGAGGCTCTAATATGGAACAAAATTTGCCTTCTTCGCTTGTTGATTATTTTAATGATTTTGTGCGTGTGTTTATAGGATAAATGCAGTGTCTAATAGCATGCTGCGAGGAGATGCGTTCACGGCTGGCTGTTTGGGTCCCCGAGGAGCTCGCATGTGGCTGTTCATCGGGTTTGTCCTTGGATTTGGATCTCTGATTGCCGCAGGTTGGATTCTGTTTGCGGCTTACGTCGTTCCTAGTAAGTCCAGTTTCATTTGCGCTGACCAGTTGATACGGATTTCACCGAACACAAGTCTTTGTGAAATTTTCATTATTTTATCATGACTTCTACGCCCGTATCGTCACTATTGTTCATAATCACAAGCTAAAACGACCGGTTTGTTTTCAATTTGCAGACAAGGAGAGCAAGTGGCCAGGAGCAGCGGTGTTCTTGCATAACCTTTTCATATTCGCCAGCGCTCTGATATACAAATTCGGACGATCCGAGGACTTATGGGGCTAGATTCCAGTTTTTGCGTAGGTAAATGTATCCCGCAAATTCCGCAGCAAATGTATCACAGATATCTGCTCTGTGTTTATATCATGTTTAAAGAAACCTATTGAAAAATAACAGATGGGTTCTCAGTCTTTAATCTTTGTATTTCGAAACTATGGTGACGTTAAATGCATGTATGCCTCTGTAGTTGTAATCCCTTGCGCATTTCGATTAAGCTAGTTGGAATTCCCTGATGTAATATCATGAAATCTGTGATGGGAATTTTCCTTTGTATGAATCTTGTCAATGTAATTTTCAACAGTGGAAGTGTTTTCATGTTTATTATAATTAAAGTAAATTTACGTTCTGTATGAGTATTTCACCGCGATTCGTGGTATTTTTCCCGTCCGTAATAATTTTCACATTAAAGTGGCATAAGGATAAACGCTCCAGCATTTTTTCAACACCAGAGAATCAGGTATGATAGGTATGACTTACTGAATCAGTAATCAGCTAGTACAGCTAGCCCATACTGAGGGAAGCAGATACTAGTTGAGGGTCGTTAAATTTTGTTACTTCAGAAGTACTTAAGTAAGTGCGACTAAAGTGCAAACATAGTATGACGTGTAACCTTGCCATTAATGAAACAGTTGTTTCTGTCCCTAGAACTTTTCACATGGAAACAAAGGAATCAAGGGCAGAAGAATGGACTAAAATTGCATAACGACTTGAAATTTTATTCGCTGTTTTAACATTATAATTACATATGATTGATGATAACGATAGATTTCATGTAGCCATGTACTGTTTATTTGCATTCGGCATAACTTGCCTCAATTGCTACGGAACATGGGATACACCCCTACCTTCACATTATTATCTTCAAAAAGCTTCCCATTTATCATATTTCCTGATATTCTGGACACCTCCTCTATTACATATCTTAAAATTGAAGTTTTTTTATTTGTTTTTCTTTAAATAAACAACAGATTTTCTTTGGCATTGCATTGGGTCCATTTCCAACTTATTCATATTTGATGGCAATACTTGTTTGTTAGTTGCATCCCTAATGTATATGATTTGGAGGAATTATTTTTACAAGTAAAATACATTCTAAAAGGTATTGGTAATAGTCTTATGATTAATGGTGCAAAATAGTCGCATTTGAAAATGCAACCAACACACTTTCATATAAGTTACTATAATAGAACTATTATTATTATTATTTTACAGAGAACAGCTACAGCAGCTGAGACTTACCCAATAAGCATGGCATCGTCCACTTTAATACTTAAGTTTTAGGATATGCAGGAAAAACTTGGTAGAATCCTTACGAGACAAAGTATTTGTCACCACTGGGTAGCTAATAGCAACATGAATTGACCCCTTACTTTACAACGTTCTGTATATAAAGCTATTTCAATCACAAAACCGTACAGAATCAATCAACGCATAACCGTTACTGGAATGGAATAAATAGTTTTACAAACGGAATAAGAACATTAAGCACATGCTAAGGGTTGAGGGTAGTTCCATACTAGAATAAAACGTTGCATTTCACAACAATGGCGGATTTCATTAGAGCCCCGCAGTGGTTGCTACGGCAAAATACAAAATGGTATCGCGTTTTGCATCTTTGATAAGCCCAATAAGCAACCATTATCCTCATGAATGAGTGCAGCATGGAATTGTAAATAAATACGAGCTGAACTTTCACCCCCTTAATCGCCTAAGTCCTTTTCACCCACGCTAGTGTCTTTTACTTTAACCGAGGGTACAACTTCTTCTATAGGAATGATACTGACTTTGTCTCTATATGTACACGTTACATAATTACATTGTAGTTACTGGTACAAATTTAAATATATGAAACAGAAGCCGTAGTACAACAAGAGTCACAACACTGGATTCCATAATCACAGGAACAAAATTTGATAAAGAATCAATATCAAGTACTGTCATTGGAATGCTTGATATTTTTTTCCTATTCTAAACAAATGATGCTATAACAATAATGAAAAAACCACGTACATTATAACAATTGCAATGTACATCTAATTACAAATATTCGCACGGCGTAGTGTGGTAGAATTGTGTCTCATTGGCTATCTCTATCATTATGATTAAGAAAAAAAATGGAATTGAACAATAATGAGGAACTTTCTATGTCATAGAGGCTAAAACACGGTTGTTGGAAAGGTTATTATTCTCAAGCTTATTCATTTACGTAGCACTGGAGTACCAGTTGGCACTAGGCTTTCCTGGATGATATAAATGGAAGCCGGTATGAGACGGGGTATAAAATTGGGATTGGGAATGGTCAGTCAATGGATTTCCGTACTGAGATTCTAAAGATGAATGTGGATGGTAACCATACACTTGTGGCTTTAAAGGAAGAGGTTGTGCAGGCCCGTCCAAGTAGGTTTGGGGAGGTCTGAAGGATGTTGCGCCACCACCATCGCCGTAAGCATTATTTGGATCGCCATACGGTGGCTTCTCTCTTGGAGACACTGAAGCCGGTGGTGTCATGGCTGGCTGGTATTCATACGATGACACTGACGGATACGGAACCAGGGATGGGAAGTCGGATGAAGTGGACTTCTGATGTGAACCCAGCATGAATTGTGGTTCGCTGACGTAATTATCAGATCCTGGTGGAGTCGGTAGTGCACTTTGAACAGTGCTCATGTCTGAATAGTAGGAACTTGCTCCGCGGGCGGCTACCACTGCAGCTGCTGCTGCCGCCTGTAAAATTAAAATTCATTTGAGTCGCAAGTCACACAATAGTATTGAAAATAATTGTGACGGTTCCACTACGCACCTGCACGTTAGCCCTTATAACGCTTTCTCTGGAAGCACAAAGTTGCCTCAAAAGGGCTGATACGGGTAAACCTGGACCAGACTGAGCGCCAGGACCAACCCACTGTATTGCTGAGCCCGTCCGTGAACCTGGTTGCTGTCGAAGTAAGGAATCGGCACGAAAGTCGATCCCAGATGATGCTATACTGCTTCCATGCTCAGCATCCCGTCCTGGTAAATGTTTTGACATGACTTGTTCCAAGTCTTTGACAGATGATGAACCGCTCTGGAAGAAATTTGAAAAACAAATATTGTATTATGACTGATGGCTACAAGTGATATTTTGGATGCGACAGCGAAATCCCAGAATGCTTACAGTGGATTCCCAATGGCTTTGATGACTGACCTTTCTCCATCTGGCTGAATCTCCGCTATTATCAGCCTCTATACTGCTATGATGAGGGCTGGATGCGCTTTCATGGCTAACTGCGGCCGGTGTTACTGGGCCAGTGTGGTTGCCATGGGAGTTCGTATGCGAACCATCCATGACTTCATTCTGCACGATAATCTGTCTTTTGGCACACGGAGAGGGTTGGGTGCTGGTAGAGGGCGCCTCCATAGATAATCCAAGTGGTGTCATATCGTCTCCGACTGGTGTGGCGGCGCTGTGATTGCGTGAGGAATGGGTTGCACTGGTGGTAGTCTGATTAATGCTGGCACGGTCCATTTTCCGCTTGCGTTGATTGCCCTTGACAGGAGTTGGAGTAACATTGATCACCGGAGGAATGACAAGTGATGATGGCTCGGAATCAAGAGACCGAACCGATTGAGGTGTTCGTGCATCTCCGTGGTCAGGTGTAGACGTGGAAATAGGTGTTAGCGGTTGAGATTCAGGTAGCACCTGAAATAAAAACGTGCAGAACATTATTGAAACGTGAAAATCCTCCTTTCTCTGCTGTCCCATTCTGTTCCCACTGTCCGCTTTCTTTGCACTATGTGACAGAATAGCGTATAGCATGTGGGAAATCCCAAAGGAAAGTAGCCCAGGGATCACACGTTCAGATGGAGTATGAAGCCGCTGGATGAACTTGTGGGGAAAAGTTGAGTATATGGCACCTACATTAAAAGCGTAAAAGTTGTGCAGAATCCACTTACCGAACTTGAGTCCTTGGAGAGCCGACCAGAAGTGCTTCTTTGGTGATGTTGCTGCTGGTGCTGAAGACCGCTAGATGCTCCATGAGGATTTGCTCTCCTTTCTCTACTATGGCAGTTATCTCTCAAGTCCGGTGACCTCTCTGACCCACAACCTGAGCGTGCAGCGGGTGATTTTGTAGAGTCCAAATGATGTGGACCTCCTAAGCCATCCCGACCACGACCACTACCATCTGCAGGGAAAGAATAGAAAAGATATTCGTGACTACCGCACTAAACTCTCACAAGCACATATAAAGGTAACCATTATAATGGTAGTAAAGTAGTAGCTAGCTTTCTCTGGAGGAATTTTTAGAAAACTATAGGCTCTAACTGTGGCTGTAGTACTTGTACAACAGTTTACTTCATCGCTTGCATACAAAACAAACAGCAGTTGTATGTACTACTGTGTCATGGTCTTCACCACCCATTTGACTCCCACAAAACGAATGTCACTAGGTCTCTCTTAGTTCAACATTTCCTATAAGGGAAGTCTTGCATCAGAACGAAGGCTGGCTCAGAATCCTGGCCGAGCCTGAGAAAGTCACGTCCAAACCTCGCCATCCCATCCTCTCTCTCTACGTATTTATGTGGGCAGTTTTCATCTCACGTTCAATTGTTCAACACTCGGCACGTACACAACATTTCGTGCAAGTTGTGTATACAAGACAAGTTAAATATCAGTAAACACTTAAGAAACATGGATTCAGTCTACTCCCCCGTCTGTCATTTTGCAATTTTCATGATTATGTAGTACGATCAAGCCTAATTTCTCTACCTCAGCTCGCCCATTAATCTAACGTGTAACTAGCTTTGAAAGCCAGTAATGTTTAGTACTATTATTTAGTGTATCATTATTGCTCACCTGATGAATCATTATCTGGGGATTTCCTGTCCCTCTCGTCAATTACTTCTTTCTTTACAGTCGGCATGAATTCCTGTTCCATTTGACAGCAGTCCATAATGACACTGGAATATTCTTTGCCACTGTGGGATACCAAAGCATTTAATTATAAAATCCTTCTGAAGTTTCATCCGTTCCTTTCGCCCACATTACGATTTGAAATTTAGATCCTTACCTTATGACATAGTTGACACAAATTATACTCTGTTCATCAGAATTTTTTGAGTTGCACACAACGGTTGCACAGGTCTGTAGCCAGGTGTAGCCTCCATTTTTATTCATGACGCGATAATACTGACTCATCACTTGACCCTTGTTGAGTACTAAAAAATCAGAAACGAATGTGTTTGAGTTTAACGCAGAATAAAATTCCTCGCGCAAGGGAATTTCTCCAAATGAGAGGCATAAGAAAATTGATTTTGTACATGGAAAGTAATTATTATTGTAGCATTATATGAAGCCTTTGTCGCGCCTGACTACTTCGTTCCAGGATTCCATGTTAGACATCTACAAAGGACACTTTCTCGGATGTTCAAACGGTGTCGTTATAATCAAGATGTGCCCTTGTGTGGCTACCAAGCGTTGGGGCGGTTTATACTAGAATCTATGGCATTAATGTATACTGTGTAAGGAAATGATGATCAACTTACAGTCAACGTGGCATTTTCTCAGTTTGCTCACGTCCTCCCCGTGGCACAATGCATACAAATTTCTTCCCATTAGTTCCTCCGACGAGTAGTCCAGTAATTCGGATACTCTGTAACGTCAAAACAAACTTTTAGTTCTTGTACATATGCTCCAAGTAAGTATCATAGTTTTGGCTAATCTAACTACTGTGGGTGCGTAGCCTCATGGCTTTGTAAATTCCATCATATAACTTCCTAAATTCCAATATTATCATCGTCATAGTGTCATCAATGGGTATTAAGGCATAATTATGTCGGAATAAGTTGAATTGGGACGGTTACTTATGCCGCAGCCTTCTTCTTACAGTAATATTTCCATTTCCACTGTTACCCTAACTGCCCCTACGTCCAGCGAAAGATGAGCATTTTTAGGATCCAAACCCCGTAGAGCTGATTTCATGCGATTTGAAACTAAGATTGGCCTAACAGTTAGCTGGCAAGGCCTACGCTAGCACCAAGTGTGAGAAAATATTGCTGTTCGCCATAGCTACAGCCCTTTCAACGCTTTTCCAGGGGACTATAGGAGCAACTATAATTCAAAGCGAATGAAAATGTAAATTGATGCATAAGAAGCAGCAAGGAGGAGAAAATTAGTAGCTGTCAAAATTTTTTGAACCACATAATTCAATCATTTATGAGAATCCGTCAAGAGAAAATAACTGGATGGTGAAGAGATAGTGGTTAAATAGTAATCTCCCTTCATCGTCTCTTTGGCTGTGCTTCAGCGAACAGCAGACGGGAAGATGAGCTCAAGTTAACAATCGCAGCCGCCTTGATTATTATTATCCTCACTCAATGTGAGCAGGTATAATTCTATATTCTCTCACACTTGAACCTGAATTTGCAACCTATAATAAAACTAGTCATGCTGAGAATACGTAATCTGCTACTAAAGGAAGAAGTCCACTAGAATACATCATCATGACCATGTTTGATCCAGTATTAAAATTATACTCGAAATCCTAGCCTCCTTGTCGGCCTATAGATGCATCATACTACAAGCTGCATCCATCATTGTGAATGGCTCATCTTGGCTCATCTTTATATGCAATTCAACTAATTTGATCACTTTTATTTTAATTGAACAAGTTGATGTAAGCAAGCAGGTGACTGTAGTGGGCATTTCTACTAGTAGCAACAATCCCTAATTCTACTTGTTAACCTTAACAAGAATTCGATAACAAGATAATAGCTAGCTACTGGTTGTACGATGGAAACAAGCGTTGAAAATTATACTAATTTTATGTTATTAGCTACTACAGTCGATGCAGTCTGCTGCATTTAATCAACCTCTATGAGAGTCATCCATCCTTCCTTACATGTGTGTTCAATACATTTGTAAGATTCCAAACACATTATTATAACTCGTTTCGTCCATCTTCAAGAGGCTTTTAGTTTGCTTATGTCCGTGCATATGTATCATTGGCCACTAAAATTGCATTGAAAAAAGTAGCTACCTGGGCTCGCAGTGGATGATACGGAAGTCGAATGTAACACGTGTGACAAACATATCACACTCGAGACGAATCTCATGAACTGATGGAGGTGGCAATGCAATAGCTAAAGCTACCATTCCCAGTAATGGCGGAGGCGACTTCCTAGTGTGCGAGAAGGAATACTGAGGTCGTAGACGACATAATACAAGGACCACCTGAAAAAACACAACAACAAACTTTTAGTTGAAACTCGAGACAAGAGATCTTATACACTACAACTTAATATCACCGATCCAAATACCCCTTGCCGTGCTTTATAACACAGGAATGTGTTTACATTCTATCAGAATTCTCTGAAAGAGATATCAAAGGATTGGGGAAGGTTGTTGGACGGCGGAATAAATTGTAAATTTTCTTATCAATGACAGTTCAAAATCTAAATTATGTGCAGGAGGAATTCCATTCATAAGTTTTCTTTAATTGCCTTCAAATAGGCCCAAGGGAGCAACAACATGTATCGCCAATAGTTTCCCATCCCACAGATAAGAGTCACTTGGCCAAACACTACACTTCCCCACACAATTACACACTGATAAAGCCGCAACTTCATCCCGCAATCCTTCCCATTTGATTTACATTCTCCGGCTTGACAATTAATTACGACTATTTAGACAGTCACTGTTTCGTCCGGCATTTGCTTCAACCACAGTAACAGCAGCAAGTGTATTCCCTGTCTTTATCTCGTAACTGTAAAATCTTGCTCCCTCATCTCTTCGGCGAACCCGCAGTAAGTAGACTTTCCTTACACGCTGTATTTCATAAGGGGCTAAGTGAGAACAACGGTGATTCTGCTTACCCTGTAACCAGATGATTTGAAGTGGCATCCGCGCTTAGTTAGGGTTGACTTCATTCGAACACAAAAGGCTCGGTCTAGACCTTTGTAGCCCGCGTTGCTAGTCACGGTCATCATTGATGATACTGAAAAAAATTACAAGCAACACATTAGACCTCAGGCACACTTTTTTAAAAGAAAGCAGGACAAGTCCCTGCGCGACAGCACTTTCACTTATGATGACCTCTTCCCTTTAACTATGAATTCTAAAGTCGCTGTGGAAATGTCTTCTGTCCAATTTTTTCGGTTCTCATTAAAGTTCTACTTTCATCATAATGTACATCCTGGAGGAAGCGAAATCGGATCTTTGAAGCTTTACAATCAGGCGCATTATTTGAGAAGGCGGTGAGGAAGTAAGGAGAAAATTTAGAGATAATGCAAATTTACCTCAAAGGATTCAAGAAGGATGTTCAGTAAGATGAAATGTCTACAAACATTAAGTCAAATGCGTCACACTACTCATTCATCCCCCGGAAAGAAGGACGCATTGAGTTTGAGAGAGTATCTTTTTCAAGATGGCAAGAACGTGAGAAGAAGGAAGGAAGGTGGGTGGATGCGTTACAAGGTATGAAAAAAATGCAGATATACAGAACGCTACGAGGACGAAGGAGAAGAAGGAGGAGAGATGAAGGATGATATTCTGCGGGTAATAGGGGCTTATGTATGTATATGAGTTGACTGCATATGCTCCATGGTTTTGAAGAGAGTTAACCTTAAAAGATTTCCTTCGGGACTTTTTAGGTGTAGAAGTCACGTCGGAGGCTTCTAAGAGATTCGCCATCAATTCCAAAGCCTCTGACACGGATCACCAATTTTCCTCAGCATTTCTACTACCTTGCCCTACCACCTAGTTGGCATTGTTCACACGTACTAAAACATGAGATATGGGCCGTCTCAGAATAATTCGAATCACGAAAAATGACACTTCCGCCTTCTCCCTTCTTTATGAGATCGCAATCTAAGCTCATGTTCTATCCTCTTTTGTCTTCAACTACCCCAGTTGTGAGACCAGCAGCAGTAGCTATAAGTCCAAAAAAGTATGCATTAGCTTGTGATTCAGTTAGATGATGGTGGTGACGACCATGACTCCTCGTCTCCCTCATAGCTACAGTATAGTACTTGGCGAAAATCCTACATTATTACATATGTGTGACATTATTTCCTCCCTGATCTACTACCATTATTGCACTACAGAGTATCCCCTATTCATCATCATTACTAACGTAACATTCAATATTGTGAGCCATAAGAGCTTTACAGCCGTCCAATAGCATGTTCATCTATCCGAATATTTCATGAAATCTGGATGATTTCTGTAATGTCGAACAGCAATTTCATGGAATTCTAATACAAAATTATTTGAAAATTTACAGGGATGTAGAGAGGCTTGAAAGTGTTTCTGAGGACAAAGTTATCCTTCATTTGGTAGCGCAATGAAGATGAGCATTATCAAGTCGAAAGCTTAGGTTGTCAGTGAGAACAATAATTTTGTTTAAATTTACCATCGGGATTGTAATTACCATCTGGATTATTGGTAGCGGAATTGGATGAACCATCTTCGGAAGCCGGGGAAGGAACACTAGCACCAGAACCATGAGCAAGGCCAAGGCCAAGCTGTTCCGCCAACTCTGCATGATCATTTTGATGAATATAATCAAACACGCTACTTCCAGTCATTTCCACCTGGAACAAAAAGTCACAATTAATTCCAACCCGCGTCCATAAACATTTTAGCGACCCAATAATTTTATTCCGCAGTCAATTTAGACATGTCAATCAGGCTAATGTGTTGACATGAAGTTTGTGGTCCATAGCATCCTTGTACAGTTCCTTACTTGTAGGATTAGGGAGTGGAAAAAATTGAGGAAGCAGGCCCACGACGTCAATGTATAATGCTAGGTTGGCAAATGAATTATTAAGTTGTCTAAAAACAAAGCATGTTCTTACCTGAGATAATCCAAGGTAGATAGACACCGTTTCAGAGATGTACAAGAATCGACCATCCGCTGCCAGTGAGAATGCGAAGCCGTCCAAAGACTGTAATTACATTACACACATAGGTCCTCAAAATTTAATCTTTCACTTTTTAACAGCAACAGCAACAAACTATAGACCATAGCTATGTAATATACACTTCTTCCTTCCCTAACTTGACTATTTCTTGGCTCACCAGACTCGTTTTCTAATTAAATTTGAACTAGCTTTCGTCTCAATCTCCCTCCTTTACCTTACTATTATACGTGATTATGTTAGACTTGTGCTTGCAAAAGATGTGTCATAATATTTAATAACTCAATTTGAGGGTACGTGTGAGGGAAGTTTAATGGCTTGTCTTCGTGACCATTAAAACATCGTGCGGGAATTTCTATAAAATTACGGTGAAATTAAATCCATCAACTATCATAATTAGTAGACCTCAAGCTGTGATTTGAGGCTGAAATTTATGGGGAGCTAAGTTGCATATCTCACTTTCTAAATTGATTTCCACGGTGCTTTGAATGGCAGCGTCATTATTATTGCTCAAGGTGGTATTCTTACCTGCAAAATATGAGTTCCCTGGTGTTGTTCAAAGAGATCAAGGGTTGTATTACCGGATGTTCGGTTTCGTACAGCATTTCCTGCAAGAAAAAGTTGTCGCTTATTAAATTAAATTCAAAGGAACGTTGCGAAATTGTTACGAGCAACACCCACAGGTTTTTTAACTATGAGCTTGACACTGTTGTGTCTCTGTTTAGAAGTGTTGAGTTGGAACTTGAAGTGAAAGTAAGGGAGTGAACATCTAAACACATACGCATATAGTTTACACAAGGGTGAGGGCGGGTAAGGCAGTGTGGAAGTCATAAATTAGTAGAAATGAAAAGGGTGTAATCAAGTTCATCAGTGTTTTATAAATGCGCTCGTGTCGTCCAATATATCAAAAGACTCTCTGTGCGACCATTATTTCACGCCAGCGGATATTAAGTTGTCAAGTCCGACATGCGAAAACATACGAGAAAAGTCTTGGCTAATTTTTTGATCGTCTTCTGCTACGTCTCTCGGATCCTCTGCCCCCTCTCTTCCTTCCCTCTTTCCAACTCTCTCCACTCCTGTACTCTCTCTCTGTCTCTCTCTCTCTCTGTCTTTCACCAATATCAGTAGAAGAGAGCAGATCATTTATCCACATTTATTTACACCCGGAACCCAAGAACATTTATTATTTGCTCCGCAGCACTCCGCCGTATCCAACCTTACTTTCCATTGCTATACACACTGCACTTGATAAAATAAACTCCGTCCGTCCGTAGATATTCCTTTTAAATGGAAATACTTCATTCGTTCTACCTTCCTAGCATAGTCCTTGGAAACTCAAACTACTCTCGTAACTTTTGCACACCTGATTTGCCCAACAATTGACGCTGTTCTGTGAAAACTGAGAAAAAGTGCAAACAGAATTTCGACGTGACGGTGGCAATATTTTCAAAAATGGCTTCCGAGAAAAGTTCAAAGATAATTTCTTTTAGAGACGCCTAACTTTTCAAAGAAGCTTCTTCTTCCTTGGTCTGTTGTTCCTGCAGTCAGGAATTTCCTATTTTATTGATTATTGATTTAAATCCATTGGATGTTCCATCCCACTTCCACAGCTATCTAATGTACAGACGAAAGACGTACGGAAAGCATCATATTTAAGCTCCTTCCATAGTACATCTTGCTGAATATGTGGATCCTGCAAGTTAGCTACATACGCGTTGACAAGGGTCACCATGGCCACGGAGCAATAGTTTTCCAGAAAGTATTGCAGCAACTACTACTTGGTCCTGGAGTACTACTCCGAGTGAGTGAAGAGAGAGAAAAGTGAAGAAGACGAAAAGGAAGAAGATGAGTTGGTAGGACGAAAAAGGAAATCTATGCTGAGCCGGTCTTTCTCTCTCCTTTCTATGTGTACACGTTACTATATGCCCTCATTCAGTCATTCCAATCACGAACTGCACCCGTTTCTCCTCCGACTGCTAACAACAGCTACCGAATTTCAGCTGAATACCGATTAACTTTCTGACGTTTTTCTCCCCTCAAAGTCCCTTACTACTGTACACTCTCTCTCTCTCTCGGTCTCATCCAAAGTAAAAGCACACACAGAAGGATAGGGTACTCTTGTGTAGTAGTAGTAGTCCTGAGTATGGTGAAAACCCCGTGCTATTGCAACTATTCCGTCCAAGTTTATCTTCTGTACTACTATGTGAGCATGAGGAAGTTGGGTGAGCGTGTGGAAACCACTGCACATTCTCCAAGGCATCCCCAGCATGTCCTAATACTACCATAGGAGTATAAGGTCTCATGAACATTGCTTCATAACACAAAGTTCAGGGATAATGTACACTCACGGATGGATATCAAGGTCCTAGAAGGAAGAAAGGCTCCAAGAACACGTCCATTCTTTCAACACGCGCTCCCTGCTCCACAGAAAAAAGACATGGATTCCTTTCACTAATTCAACCCCCAATTCATGTTTTATTTCCCTAATAATAAGAGTAATAATGGGAGTAATTGAGCTCCTTGTGCAAAAATGCCTCACATTCTCCACATACAGCTATACTCCAATTTCCTTTAGAACTGCTTGCCAACAGCGTAGGAGCATTTAACAAGACCAATAGTATAATCCTATAGCAAAAGAAGGGAAGCTGGTGTGAGGAGAGAGAGAGAGAGAGAAAAAAAAATACGTATAAAATTTAGCGGTTTCTTTTTTTACACGATCTGGTGTATAGTTTAGTATGAAAGTACATATTTTGAATGGACAGGAAATCAAGTGGAGACTCCAGTTCGTCTGTGTGTGTATAAGGGGAGATGGCTCTAATCTAATCCATTGTATCGCGGCATTTTGCTGACTTTCCTTTGAAGCCCAATCAAAATCAACATGAATTGACGAGAGGATGAACTAAATTGTGAATTTCAGTTGGGCTTTTTCTTGTCAAAACAGACGCCTTCTCTTATCCCGCCTGTGAGTCCCTAAACAGAATTACACCCGTTTGTGCTACCATTCTTCTTCCCTTGTTATAGTTTACTTCTTTCTTACATGTGGTAGCAAATTCCCCTTCTCGTGGTCCATGCTCAAACACACACATACAGACACACACAACATAATGCTCTTCATAGGATGATGATCAAGACCAAACTGCGGGCGTGCAGGATGTGAAACCAAAAAGTTTCAAGGGAAGTCCAATCCCACATGTATGCACCTAATTTTCCCACCACTCTGCACTACCGAAGTATTTGAAAAGATTCAGCCAATTCAGCTAAATTAGGATGAGAGGGAGTTTGCTTTACAATAACTTGGTCATAATTTTATTTGGCACAAGAAATACAGATTGGATTAGAGTCCTGCTCTCTCACACACTCTCTCTCTCTCTCCATCTTTCTGTCTTCCACCACTTTGTAAGTGCTAGCTTTGATTAGATTTACATTTTGCACTGTTTGCACTTTACCGCTAACATGCTGTAGAGCTTTTCATGTCACCAAAAAATTTAGGGAATCATACGAAGCCTGTTGGAAACCTCCGCTGAGGATTGAGCAGTGGATGGAGAACTTGGGGCATGTTGATCCAGGTCGATCCTTGGTAACACAAATGTATGGCAGCTCTTTGGATCCAGAATATACATAGAGGGATCCCATAATCTCCTCAGGGTAATTAGGAAGTACAATACACAATTATTCAGTCAACACTTATTTGCTCCTTAATTGATATAGAAGCCTAGGGCATCATTACTATTCATATAGCTACTGGTAATGGATGCTGCCTTGTGTTTACCTACACAATGAATTACTTATTGCTATCACATGATTCTCCTCATCTGACTCAAATAATTATTTGACTATGACCTCCAATCAGAGGGAAGGCAATTGACTCTGAATGTCACTAGCTATAGCTTCTATTCTCTCATGCCCAGTAGGCAATTTTGTCAAAGCTTATTCAGTGGAATCAAATAATCCAGAGGGATGAAGACAGAGGAAAGGGTGAGAGATTCAGCAGAGAGAAGGGTTGCTTGGGGAGCCTATATTTTCTCTTTGTATGTATATATAGCTACTACTACTGCAGTGATAACGTTTCATGTGGTGCCTAAAAGCTCCATTCGGGCATACAGTAGCTACTTCTTTAGAGTATGACGACCCTCTTATGCTACTACTATTGCTGCATGGGTTCTGATCCCACAAATCCCCGAGATTGCCAACCTGATGACTTTGATTGGGATTTTCTCCAGCGTTTACACAAGCCGCAGAGCCGCAATAAGTGGGTATGTACGTTATATACTGCGTTCGTTACTGTGCAAGGGAAAAGCTAGAGAAGGATCATTTTAGGGGTGCATGGACGCTGTGAGTGTATTATTATGTCTGAGAAGGTAGAGATGAAGAATAACGTGAAGGAAAATAATGAAAAGTGTACTCAAACTCACCCTTTTTATTTAACGGAGGATTATCCCTCGTCCATGGAGGATCACCATGTGCAGAAAAATCCTTGAGCCTGAGGTAGGAAATGGTTAGGCGGATGATGGAAGCCTTGTCCAATTGTGAAGTGATGGCAGCCGGAAGTGGTAACATCTTAGCCAGCTCATAGAACTCATAGTTTTCTTTCCCTCGTCGAGATCGGGCTGCATCTCGAGACTTTTCCTTCCGGAGCTCGAGTATACTGTAATTGACAAGAGAGAAGAGAATATGAGTGAGTGGATAAGAACTTGTTGGAAGGAAGGTGGTGACAGGGAAGCAGCGTAGCTATGTTATGAGAGAGGGATGGATATGTTCTCCAAAAAGGGGGTGGAAAATCACTCCTTTTCATTAGGACAATTATAAAGGTGAAATGGGGGAGGAGAGCGAAAGGCAATTATAAATATCAGCACTATATTAAAACCACTGGGCTCACCCTTTAGTGTTTTCAGTAATAAAAGTAATAATTGGATATGTGTGAGGATAAACGAAACATTTGAATGGACGAGAGGTGAATTAAAGCGGAGTGTTTAACCCCCACAAGAGGAAATAATGACTGCCGTTAGATCCATGTCAACCTTTTTACAACCATTGATAAAAATCATGAATGACTCCCCGAAAAATAGTTCCTTTAAATACCTACGACACAGTACGTTATTCACAAAGCTATAAAAAACTTAATGGTACAACAGCGTATGGTTGTTCAGATACAAGATCGTGTGGGAGTGCATTTCCACAGAAATGGGACTAAAATTTATAACGCTGACCAGTATAAACTCTGCTAGAATACTACACGGGCGGATCTGCAACTCATTCAGCTGTGCACATGGATGTATAAGCCTTCTCCGTAGACTCAAATGTAAAGCTATTATCAGCATGCACTCACACCCCTACGCACTGAACATTTGAGAATTGTTGTAAGAGAAAAAAAATCCTTTTCTCCTCCTGCCCAATGCCTCTACAGTTGGACCGGGCAGAATAAACGGTTAAATAAAGTCCAGATAGGAATGGGATAGGTTGAAATGGGCCATTTTCAAGACACGTCCATAGTTATTAGTGTCTCGTAAATCAGGAATGGAATGGCAGTGCTGATCAAAGCCCGTCTTGACCAAGGGTGTTAAGTGAAAGGCAACAAGTCCCACGAGAGCCCGGGACCATTCACAGGACAAAACAATGTGAAAACCTCAGAGGGACCATAAAAGTGAAAAAGGATGGGACAGAGTCGATGATTAGACGTGGCTCCCAAAATGAAATGTCCACTCAAACTCCTCTTTCTCCTCTTGGTTTTCCTCATAAATAAAATACCTCTATGAGCTGTAGCATAGCTAGATGAGGGGCGAATTTCTCTCCCTATACGATAACGCAGCATTGCAAGTGTTCGAGTTTTAGTATCATCAGCGACACAAATTCAATTCTCGCCCAACTGTAGCTATGTCTGCTAAGGAACATTTCCTTTGTTTGTCCACTTGAAAGGGAATTGTTAAAATTTTTAAAAATTTCAGCTCACAGGAACCATAGCTTGTGTCCATAGCTTTCTCTGGATGCAAGTGAAAGGTGGCACTAAAACAACTTGAACTGCTCCTAACACTGATGGCATCTCCGTTTCTGGGCCGCTAAAAGAATTCCAGCATTGGTCGCCATGAATTTTAATAAGTTTCCCGAACAGATGACCTCTACTTTAATATTCAATTCCAGTAAGGAACAAATGTACACATTGCGTTGTTGCTCTTCTTCTTCGGCCGCCAGCCAGCAGGAAAGATCAGGAGTAGGAACAAGTGTAGCTACAAAGTTGACTTTGGATTCAAACCTACAACTAGTTTTTAGTGCGGGCATAAAAGATCAGAGGAATCCGAAAACGTGTTTTCTAATAAATAAATGAAGAGAATGTGTTCTAAAATTCCGAACAAAATCGGAGATTCCATTTTCTGCTGTAGTAGTGACCAACTGTGCTGAAAGAGCAGAGTTGCCGATGGTCCTTCGTCGATAGGAGCAGGAGGAGTACATTACATTTGGATCTTCTTATGTACTTCCCATAATAGCCAGCTCAGCTTTCATCCTATGAGCGTGTCAAGTCCCTGGTGATCAGGACCAAGGCGTGAGCCGATTCTATCATCATCGCCGCATCAATTTTAAAATACCCGACTCGGGGTGAGAGAGAGAGAGAAGGAGAGTCAAAAGAGTGTCGAATTCCATACTGACCCCGTCTGGATCTTCTTTTTTCTTCTCTCTCTCCTTTTTTACTCTTAATAGGATTCCTTGCCACGGGTCTATTTACATAATTCTCACATTAATAACCGTCCATGTATCGCCGTCGTCGTCTGAAAACTTTGAGACAGGGCAGGCTTAAGTCAGCAAATGGAGGAGGCGAGCACTCCCTACACAACTTCACAGCACATTTAACGCTACATATGTAACTAAAAAAGGCCACATCTACTCACAGGACCTGTCAATACAGGACCAAGTTATTTTACTTTTTTTATGGGCCACACACTTTCTCCTTTGTATGCAATTCCCAAGTGTTGGCTCACTTTGTAATCGAAATGACATGACCCTTCACTAGTGAACGCTAATGGTTCTCGGACATATTTTCCAGTAGAGGTGGACGTAGTAGTGGACCGGCGGCATATTGTATCCTGTTAGAGAATTCTTTGGAGGGAATAACTTTTTTTACTTATTTATAGACCAAGCATCACTTTTACAGTATTTCTGTTGCAAATTGGCTGGGTCCCAATGGTAAATGGGATTCAGCAGGAAGAGAAGAGTCCTGTACCATCCCTGATACTGTAGAAAGTGTAGCTCTGCGCACTAATACAATGAGTCTGTAGAATCAAGCGAAATCGGATTTTTTCTCACTGTCCTGATAGCTTCCTCTGGTCAAAAACAAGGTTCATTCTTCCACAGTGTTATTTTTGTCCGAAGAAATGGATATGGGGTGTTGGTTGGCGGCATGATCATCACCATGAGCTTGAGAACATTCAAGTGAAACAGCTCTCCGTTCCAGTTTCTCGCTCCCTAACAATTGCACAATTTCCAACAAGGATAATAATGGATTCTCTTGGGTGTCGCCTCGTCAAAGTGAAAACAAAATTATCGTCGGGCCGCTCTATCTCTTCTGCCCTGTACTCACACACCCTCGTACATAAGATTCCTCCTAAAAGCACTGAATGACTTGCATTACAGACTATAGAAGCTTCCACTTTGGACGTCGTTATTGATTCTGCTGATCTTTATCTTGAGGGACCTTCACTTCCAGTAACTACAGTAATTAAATGCCATGTCACTTTCTAACTCATAGTACTGTAGTTACTTTCATTCCAGCCTATAGTATTCAAACCAATGGATTTAGCACCGTTCGCCCTGAGCATTCAGCTCCTACATATTCTTCCGAATATCATTCGCCATGGCAATAAAAGTGTATGTGGATTACGTCATAGCAACATTTGCCAGAATGAGTTATACAAGGCTTAGCTGAGTGAGTGTAGCTATAGTAGTGAAGGCAATAAATCTAGCAGATAGAATCGATGTAGCTCGGAGTGAGTTGGATTGCTATGGGTGAAAAAATCAGCAGCGAATTGAAACTGAAGACGTTCCCTGTAGTTTGAATAATAATAAAAAAATAAGGGGATCACATTCATAATTCTCTCATCGATATTTCTGCTGACAGGCTTTGTTATGAAACTGTCTTATTTACGCTTGAGGATAAATTGATAATTGGCTCAGTCTCGGATCAATCTTTTACAGCACTAATCGAACTTGGGTGTAAGGTCTAATTACATACAAAACATCCCTTTGAGCACACTCTCTATGTGCTCACCTGCAGAGAGGTAGACAAAGGGGTAGTGGATAGAAAGGATCACGTAGCAGCACAGTCCGGCTAAACAGTCGTTATAAATAGTTGCTGTTTATCTTGAGGCGTACCGAAATAATTGTTTTTAAAAATTTTAAGAGTACACAACACGTCCGTGTGTCTGCCTGTCTGAGTATTAAATGGGCAAACATGACTGATTGCGGTTTGTTAGATGACTGGACGCGGGGCAAGTTGGAAAAAAATTCTTAGAAATAATATAGGTAACCAGAGGAATACGATGGACGACAATGGGATCCCGGCAAGTATGCATAACTATAGCGTGTCATTCCTTAAACCTCCTGTTGAATGAGTTGCGTAGAGGGTTAGAAGAGGAGACGGTCCGCAGAACTATTACAGTGGTTCTCCTTATTTTCTCGAAAGTAGTAGTAGAAGTATTCGAATAAGTTCATATCCCACCCCTCCCTGTCCCTGGAAAGCTATCTGGATGGGTATATTTATCAAATACAAGGGTGGAGAGACTCGTAATCTAGAAATCTTAATAAAGAAATTCTAAGATTCCCTGTCTGCCTTTCTCATCCTACCGCTTGCTCTCATTGCTTGCTCCTAACTAGACTCATGATGACTGTGAGGAATTCTACTAATGCGAACATTGTCACACTCTTGAATTGCTACTCTTTTTTATGACTTACGACTCCCTTGGACATTGTTTATCATTTCATTCATGAGTAGTAGATGTAGCTTACATAGGTAGCTGCTATGAATAAAGTGAGCAGAGCAGTCTCCACTTGTTGTAAATCTAGAATCCCTTGTGAAATCCTTCACTGCTTGTTCTCGCACATGAGTTATTATTCCAGTTGACAAGGAACTCGTGGTGGTAGGTTTGAAAAGTAATTAAAACGGACGAGAGTAATCACCATAGCTTTGTATTTTAGCATTATTAGGATGACTCAACAAGATTTTTGCACCGTGTATTTACATTATAACCTTTGTCTACTTTGATGAGACAAGATAAATACTGATACGCATAAATGTTTAAATAGTAAAATAATGACGATTTTTCGATAGGCCGAGTAGCTAAGAATGGCAAAAGACAAGCCAGTTAATAGAGGGCTAAATGCTAAATTACATACCAAGAATGGGTGAATGCAGGGTTGACAGGTGATTGCCGCGGGTGGAAAGAGCCCGCAGCAACGGCGTAGTCCATTGCAGCAACGGCCCCGTATGGGAGCATGGCTCCCAAACCGGGAACACCACCCCATGGTCCCGCCAGCCTCACTGCTGATGATGCTGCTGTCACACATATTTCGTTCCATAGACATTACTACACCTTCTTTCACTTATTAGCTACGGAATCTCATTTATCCTTTCAATAGTTAACCTTCCTATAGCCGTTCACTACGCTTTATCATCATGCGCGCAAAGTTAATTCAATACCCGCAGAGAAAATCCGACGATGGCTCGCCACAACAACGCTAACACTTAGAATGAGCTGACTTTCTGTTCATGTTACTCTTTCACTCCTACTAATCAGATTGAAATTTAATTAGAGGGAAGCAAAATGATAATTCCACGTGGAAATTCCTCACGTAGACACAGGTGGTGATTACCCAAGAAAATAAGGTATAGTTATTCTACAGAGAGGAACTACATTAAATTTAATGGAGCAGAATCTAAACTAGACCAGCTTCAAATTCAGGAGATTTGTTGTTCTGTAGTATATAAGCTTATAGTGGACGAAGCAGTCGTCGATGTGATGGCTAAAGGGCAAAATGATTCTTTCCTTGTTATTGTCTGCCCGTCCGTCCATCGGGGCAAAGGACCAAATAAGATAGCAATTTTGAGCGGACTGAAACATAGCAAAATTCAAATTACCTTGGCCAACCTCTGAGGATACTGATGATAACGATGATGATGAGGATACTACCCAGTGGAGCATTGAAAATTGCAGTAGTAACTACAGTATTCTATAGTATTTGAAATTGGTCAAAAGTTTAATCGCATCATTGCCTCACTTAATCGTACCCTCTGCTCCGCCGCTTTTGCTCATTGATGATGAGCCGCCCTAGAGCATGTGGGCATAGCTTATAGCTATCGCTATAGCTCTAGCTCTAAAACACTCTTCGTTCTTGTTACGTGGTCATCAAAATGAGTTTCAAGCTTGATCTTCTTCTTCTTCTCCATCACAAAGAACTATAAAATGTCGAATTTATAGAATGAAATGGGTGTAAACGTGTCGGTACATTGGGATTATATAGCACTCTTTGGGGACTGACTGCGAGGACCACTATACAAGTTACATTCCACCGTGCTCGTAACTACTAACCGTAAGTACACATTGTCAGCGACGACCCGTGCATTGTAATTACATGTTCCGGTTTAGAACAAAAGCCTCCAGTGAGAATTTAAAACAATTATGGGAATTCCTCTTGAATTTTTATCGCCTTTTACGCCGCCATTCTTAGTCACCCTATTACCGTAGTAGTGTAGTACCTCAGAACATGTACGATTTCCCTCCCTGCATAGGTTTTTCTTATGGCATGGAGCTGGAGTGAAACGAGGTAATTACCCAGAAGAATTGCACTGCCAGTATGATTACTCCGAATCTTTTCTTCCTTGCTTAATCAATCTATGGAAGATTTACGAGGGGAAATGGTTAGCAAGGAAGAAAATTACACCTGCCTGCAATAACACTTGTGATTTCATGGAGTGAAGGAGGCGGAGCAGGTAGTGGTGGAAGAACATACAATAAAATAATTGCCGCGCAGCCTAACTTGCTCATTATTATCACATTTATCTAACTATTCGTATCAAGAATCAATTGCCCTCTTTGACAGCTCGCTCTTCTGCTCTGCAGCTTAACGCTTATACTTTTCAATAATTAAATCAACCTGCCGGTCGGATTTTCTCTGCTGAATAAGTAACCCTGTGCGAGCTTGTTTAAAGCTACCATGTGTATGTGCAACGGCAATAAGATAGCAATATAAATCTTCTAAAACAGGACTTTTGCTCTGACAGATTTAAAGGATGACCGGTCTAACCTGAGTAGTCCACAGTAGAGCCGGGGTGGTAACACCGAATGTTAAATCAAATAGAAGATTTATGTAGAGCACGGCTGAAGAACAGCAGCAGCCGTAGAAGCTGCAGTGAAGAGCAAAACTTGGTTCTTGTTGACAACTCACACAAGAATTGTTCCGTTTGTTCCGCGGACTTTGGTGAAAAAGATGAACTTTTTTGGTCACTTAAGGATGCAACACAAAATGCTTAACTTGGAGGAGCAGCTGAGAATGTCAATGATGACCCACCCGCTCCTTCTTCTACTACTATGCAAGTGTGTAGTACGTGGATTTGAGGAGGACGGGAGTAGAATCGGTTCACAGGGCTTTTCTTTCTCTAGGAAGAGGTACAAGAAAGGAAGGAGGAGGATGGTAAGTCACTCTGTGGGAACGTCAATTGCCGATTATTAGTAAGGAAAACAGTGAGACAGGAATAAGAATAGGACTGTTTTCCTCGTCCTTCTGTTGTTATTGCCGCGGTGGCTGTATAGCTATTGCTACAGAAGGAAAGCACACACACTCTTGCTGTGAAGTGAACGAGTGTTGGCTACCGTTTGTAGGGATCCTTTGAATCTCTTAGCCAAGAGCGGCTCTCGCGTGGTGGTTGTAACTTAGGTACTATATTACTACAAAGAGCAAGTAGTAGCGGAGAGAGATGAACGTGTGTCTACTATGTGGTGCTCAACCACCCTGATGGCTCTTGTAGCTACACATGTATACATGTACATTGAGACTGGTGAAAGGCCCTTGTGAACAGAGTAGCAATAGGAGCCCGCTTGTGAAGCAGGGCTCATCCTCATTGGCCCGTTTGTTACCGGAAGCCAGGCCGTGACGGCTGGCAAAAATTTCTTGGCGCATGCTGAACCGCTCACAAAGTACATGCTCATTGTCTTACAACCAGATCACATACGCAGCCTGACTCCCAAGTGCCTCCCACCATTTTGCAATATCGCAAAAACGCCCTGCCCGGTCACTCTTCTTCCAATAGAAAATTTCCCCCCTTTTCCGCTCTCGAAAATTTTCTCCCGCCGATGCTATGCTACCACCACCACCACTAGTACAACATTCGTTAAGACTGAATAGAGACACAGAGAAGCGGACGTAAGCCAGAATCACGTCCTTCCTAATACGATTATCCCTTCACATGTTCCGGAGAAATTTTCTCTCCAGTAGTAGTAGCTAAGGATGAGGATGAAAAAAATACCAAATATCTCCCGAATCATTTCCTTTTCGAAACAATCTGTCCGTCTATACCACTATACATTCTTAACAGCCTTAGCCTTAAAAAACAAGAACACAACTGCCAGCCGACTTTGAGAGTTAAAGCCTGAAGCAGCAGGAGCAATTTTCTACCTCGTCTCTAGAATTTTTTGTTTCAAGTTATACTCTCTTTCAGCTACTGATTCCTCTGAATACTTCATGCTTGATGGATTCACCTGAAAGTGGTCAGCAGCTTTGAGCTTTGCACAGCAATGCAACTTATGTGAGCTGTATGCCGATGCCTAGTAAAAAGTTTGTAAAAAAGGCACAAATTATGCACGCAGGGGATGATGAATGCACGAGACAGACACGTACGTGGCTTTTGTTTTCCAACTTTTTAGGACAAAATCACATGTAATCTCTCCTCTGCTGTTTAACTAGATCAACGTGACTACGGTGAAGTATGAGTTTCTCTACTGTAGCATAGTGACAGATCAATGTTGAATCAAGTCGGGATGAATGTGATGAAGAGTATAAAGGGAGTTGTTTAACATGGCTAAAAGTCGGTGGACGGAAAGTAGAAAAAAGCACCTGTGCTTTATGCTTGTAGACGTGGCCATCAATGGTGAACTACAGCAGGTCCACTATGAAAAACTTTGGAACCATCAGGAGCACGAACTTCTTGCTCTTTTCGCTTCCTGCTTCACCTAGCTATTCTGTATTCGAGGGGGTTGGAGGATGAGACGTGAGAGTAGCAAAGTCACACTTCGGCACCTCGTAAAGAATCGAACGTGGAGATGATTCAATAGGTAGAATACCAAACAAGTCGGACAGTGGAGAGGACGACGGAAGGCGACTGCTATGCTACTTCTGTGTACACTATTGAATCACAATTCCCATTTACCTACAACATTAGCTCTTGCTTGCTTCCTCTCATGACCAAGTCGCAGGCCATTGTTATGCATGTACAGATAAATGAGCGGGACATGACTAAAATATCCTTTCTTTACACTCCTTTACTTTCTAGTCACTTGCATCCAAATGCAGAATGTGTACACAGTGCAGTTTTTGTCAGTCAGCTTCACTGTGGCGCGGCTCAAATTGTTGTTGCCATCTACAAAAGGATGCTGCTGCATGAGGCGGGTTACTATACAGAATAGTAGTATAGTAACTGATTAGAAATTCTAGCAGACTTATTTAAGATCTCTGGTGTGGACTGGTGTAACAAGGACAGTCGCAGCACTCTGGGGCATACTGCTCATCCAAAGCTAGTTCTCAACACAGTGATAGTTCGTACACTTCCTTTCAGTCTTCTGTATGACAACAAGGAAGAAGAGGGCTCAAAGGGAGAGGAGGCTATATATGCATGCATTGAGAGTGAGAGAATGAGGAGGGAAAGTAAGTAAGACAGGCAGAAAGGAAGAAAGAGAGAGAGTAAGAGATAGAAGCCAAAGGGTGAGTAGTCTGAATACGAAAGCAAAAGCTAGACCTTCCATAGTAAT
>JAQFYD010000094.1:0-30611 GCA_034694225.1 Bourletiella hortensis | reverse complement strand
ACCTTTTCAATGCAAAAGGATTAAAAGGGATTAGTGAGTTGACCGTTTGCTCCTTTGAGTCTTTTATAAGTAAGATCTTAAACGCGAACGTTTTCTTGACAGTGGAAATTCCCTGAATCCAAGGCAGGCCCATTCTTGGGGTAAAATGGCGTTACCTATTAGTAGCGTCTATAATAGTAGCCAGCTACCGTCTGGTGTATAAATTGAGCAACTTATGACACTGGGTTTGCACCCATTTAAGATGATAATCAGGGTGCTGGAAAAGGCTGAAAGAGATAGAATTCACACATGAGAAATACTACGTGCGGTTGGAAGATATTAAGACTCATAATAAGAGGGGCTAACAAGGCTATTTAAAGTGCGTAAGAAGAAGAGCAGCGGAGATACTCTTCAGTATTATGGTGTCAGAGTAACACGATCCCACTAAAGACGATATTTTGACAGGAGACATTTATGAACGTCACATTTCACCCTTTCATTTACTAAGCAGCAGAGTTTTTTCCCCACTTTTTAATGTCACCCGTTTGAACTGGCAGGGCGCTTGTTTACCGACACACAGACACACGGTTATTGAAGTGCCGTAAAATTAGACGCGGTTCACGCTATACTCACTCAGTGAGACATACTAATCCCAACTGCGAAAGAGAAATTAGTGAAGGGATGGATGTAATTTGGTACTAAATAAATGTACGTACACTCCTTGAGGGGCACCTAAAATTAGAGGTACAGAAGTTTATGTTTTTCTGTTGCCCGCATTTTGTCGGCATCTTATATGCCAGTGTCTGTCCTCGGAAGATATTTGGTTGTCTTCGTAGAAATTCAGCCAGGTCGTTAAGCACGTGTAAAAATATACTCTTGTTAGAGGAAGGGGAGAAAAAAGGGAAAAAATGCTCGTAATTTAAGTTGTACACAAGACTAAGGATTTCATATCCTTTGCGTTTTCTTATTGGATTATTACATAGTGTCGTACAAGAAGTGTATGATTAAGTTGCAATGACGGCGTCAAACGGCAGAGTATCTTACCCGGCGTGTACAAGATTTGTAGTTTTTTTCTGCTGCTACACGAACCAATAAAATTAAAGTGGCTGCTGCCGAAAATAGAAGGGAGCTGATGATAGTTTTTTACAGTATTTACAATAATAATTATGATTATATTTTTTCCCCGGTGCGGGAGGTTGGAATGGTAGTGTGGTAATAAAAAGGTGTTGTTTGGGCGGAAGTGTCTTGTTACATTTGAACGAACGTAGAGAAATAACATAGACTATGATGGGTCAAAGGTGTTTCTGCTATTCGGCTCCTACTGTTCTGTTCGCGCTGTTATTGTGTGGGGCAAGTTGTTTAGGCTGTTATGTATTTATTTTATATTGCTGTTGTACAAGTGCATAAAATATCAAATGTTCTTGCATGGCCCCGCCCCGTTTTGTCCCCAGAATTTATGTGTTTTCCAGTTATCATAACTTGAGGTCTTTGCTATGGTCGGTCATTTGGTTGGCCAGCAGTAGTAACTCTATAGCCTGAGCATTTGTTTGGCATAATCTAGGTGTTTGTTTGGTACAAATTTGATTGTGAAATGATTGCATAATTTAAGCCCGAGGATAAAGTTTGCTTGCTCCTATGTATCTAGTCAGGTTCATATATTTTATATTTCGTATATAAACTTCCAAGTCTTCTGTGGACCTATTGTGTAACGTTTTGAAATGTAAACTGACATGGTAGACCTACTATAGCGTTGGCACTGAACTGACACGGGCGTCCGCCCTATTTTATGGACGCATCTGTGGTCGATATTCCCAACTGGGTAATTTGTGACGGACGACACGACACCACTACACATTACTCCACTGCTGGAGAGATAAACATTTAGTTTCTTCTGCTTCTCCTGGAACAACATCATTTAGACGCCAGGAAGGACACTGTGTCTCTGTTGCTCCTGCTGCTATTGCTTGTGCTCCTGATGATGATGATATCGCTTTGAATATTGGGTACGGCTTCGTCATGTTCTTGCCTCCTGTTACCAGGCGGGGATGCTGTTGATGGCTAATTGTAATGCAAAATATTTGCATGTTCTACAGAAGACTGTCATTTTTCTTTTCCAACCCTCTTATATTTTAAATGTTGAATGACGAGCAGTTTCAAATCTTTCGTGGAAGTGATTCTTCTAAAGTTTTTATGGAATGTTTGTATTTTTTAATGTTTGTGTCAGCTCGCATGTAATCTCGTATATCTTGCCACTTGCCAAACGGTTTTTGCGACTGTTGATAGATTTGACAGGGTTTAAGCGTTTGTAGCTGCTACTAATACTTAAGAATGGGAGGATAAGTGTCGGAGGGATTTTGCAGACAATTCATCAGCAGGTGTGAGCGTATTTTATGCTCTTGGCGGCGGCAGCAGCAGATCTTCTAAACTCATGTTTCTTCTGTCTTGATATATATTTTCATCCTCTTGTTTTTAATCTCGGGATCATGATCATGGGCTAGAAATATAGCTAGAGTTCCTTATGTATCTATGGGCAAGCATGGCATTGGTAGAGCAGCTTCGCTTTGACAAAGGTTCTGACACAGAAGAGCTGAACCATTTTTTTTTGTTATAAGGGAAATGTGTTACATTATATGCACACGCTGTTCAAGAGTAGTGCTTACTTGATCTCTAAACCACATGGGACGGGAAGAAGATTACATCTTCAATATCGTGTCTTCTTCTTGTTGCTTCTTAAAAGTGCGCACACTTTATCAGACTCTTTTTCTATCTCTCTCCCGGCATACTGACACTTTGCTCATTGGGCATGTTTTCAGCAGAGCTATAGTACACGAGGGTTCATCCTCCGGATCCTTTGAAAATAAACGAACGGAGCGTTTTCCAATTAATTTTTCTCCCTGATTTTTTTTCATCATCATCAGTAGAAACATCAGCCTCCTTTTCTCTGTAGGAAAGTTTGTTAATCGAATGCGAAGGTTTTCTGTTTGTATGTGTGAGGCGTTGGATTAGAAATGATGTTGATTTTCGGGTCTTTGTATGTGCCAGGAATCCTAGGAAGGGGGTATGGTGGTGGAGTAGTATTGAAAAGGATATGTATACCGGTGAGATTGGGAATGACTGTGTATGTGTGTGTGTGTGTCTGGAATAAATGTAAATTCAGTGTAGATTCGACTGGCTACTGGGCTTGTTTAATAGGATTCTTAGCATGCGGCTACATGACGGCTCTTCGTGGCATTTTGGCAGCTTCATATGATTCCTTTACACATAAAATTCTTTATTTACGGCCATACAAGGAATTCTGATGGAAGCGTGTGGATATTTTATTATGGAGATTATCTCACTCTGGTCAAAATTCCAGGGGTTTTTCAAAGCAATTTCTCCAGGCGACGACACTGCCTTCAGAACTACTCTGCATGAAGTCACAGTTGTTGTAAAGGATTGTGTGGGGAAGAACTCAATCCTGGTTTGAAGCTCAGGTGTTATAAGTCCCGTCGTTAATGCTGGCGTAATACTGAATTGCTTTCTTACTGTGCAAGGTGGACATATAGCGGTTATGGTTCCACCTTTCAGTGGACAGCGCTTTCTCGAAAATCGACAAATGTCATTAAAATATAAATAAGTTTGGCCGCTACGGAAAGTTACGATGAGTCTTATGCATTTCCGTGTGGTAAAGTCAAAATTGATTTGAATATGACTGCACTTTAAATGTCGGCGTATAGAACAGATCCAGCCAGTTTCTTTGAGTGAGTGATGGGCGGGATGAGCGGGTGAGGAGATGTAAATGTGAAAATTATATGGTATCGTTGAGGAAATTTTATGGGCAATTAAAGCTTGTATGGACATGTGGAAAGAAGGATTGGAAGAGCAAAGTCCTCTACTCTGACGCTGTAATAATATGGCCATGATCCTTGATGTGTGCACATGATAATGAATTATAGTTCCAGCTGGGCTAGCTTACATCGCCCGGAGTATGTAAATCTGACATTTTATTGTCCACTAATTTTACTACTCCATTTCGGATAGTGCCGATGATCATACGAATCATGCTGACAAGTTGAATGCATAACAATATTACATTATTATTGTGTGGACTGGAGATTTCATTGAGCTTAGCATAACATAAACTCACAGGATATTTGATGCCCTTTCCATCTACGGCTATGGAGCAGGTGAACTTTGTCATCGTCATTTTCTGCAAAATCTTGTTACCAATCGTTAGATGGAATTACAATAATACTCAGGTTTTTGTATGCAAAACGCATGCATGGCTGTAGTTCTGCCAAGTTAGTTTATACTAGTGATGATATTGGAAAGAGGAGAGAATGTTCCGTTCCCATCTCAATTACTAATTTATGACTTGGTTTGTTTTTCTAAGGGGTTACCTTACATTAATTGCTTCTATTCGGCTCGTTGAATGTTGACAAGCTGATTTCCAGCTCCACTTTTTTCAGCATAGTTTTGTGAGAGAGATTAACTACATATACTCACTCACTCACACCACTCAAAGTAACTATAGTGTAGGTTAGCTTCAACCATGTCTTCCTAACAAGGTATTTAACAAACTCGGTATATGTCGGGCACCGTGTAATTATCGCCAGCTTTTATATTATGCCATCCAAGAAGAAGCTGGTTTTACCATCGCTACCATCATATATGTGTGCCTCCCCCTTATAAACCTACGACGCTGTTTTTTCAGCATGTTTTCAGCCCAAGGAGAATCATGCTCCGTAGAACTTGTTTTGCCGTAGTAGCAAACCTGAGCCTTGCCGCGTACTAGATTGATACTCTCCGCTGCTGGTAGCCTGCCGGAGCAACATTTTGAGCTTTAAATTAGCCGTACTAAATGAATAATGTGTTCATTTTCTGGAACTTCATAGCTGAGTGATCCTCAAGTCTGCAGCTATGGTATGCTGCCAGTCTGTAGTTCGAAAATTTGTGAAAAGTTGCAACTTTGGCGTCTATAATTATTACTGGTATAGAAGCTGAAGTTGGTACATTGTTGTGGGCTGGTTTGGAATTTACAAGATTAGTAATACCTTGTGTAAATTGCACGGTGATGACGATGACTTTCTCCTTTGCTACAAAAGACAACGAGCTAGAAACCAGTTCGGTAGCCACCACCACCACTAGAGCTTCATGTATTACATGACTACTATCGATGATTAGTGCCTGCCTATTGGAAAAGAGCTGAAGAATTACGCGAAGACTGGAAAAAAATTAATTTTTCCGCGAGATCCACCACACCTAATGCCAATGATTTTACATGGCACACACACACAAACAGAGAAAAGTATAATCATTAACGTGGAATCGGAATGAGAAGCATAATTGGTGGTTTTTATGGGTGGCAGAAAATAATGAGCCACAAGTTGTTTAGTATTCAGATCATGCTCCCCATTCCCTATAGTATCCAGTTACCTCTTCCATAGCAGTCATGTGCTTATAGCTGTATATGAGCCCACTGTGTGCATAGCTACAGTTGGTGGTGGTGAAAATGAAAATAATAGTAATAATAATAACAAGAATAATTGTTTCTTTTAAACGTTTCTATACCTCTAGCTACTTTTTCGTGGTTGTAAACACTGTCGTTAGTTGATACATCCATGAGTAGACCATCCATAGTAGTATTTACTTCCTCAGAAGAGGGAAATGAGTGCTATAAATTTTCCAGAATAACAAACTGAAAAGTTTCCAATGTTTTTGCTCCCTTTAATGAGAATGCGTAAGCATCTGTTGCACATGTATTATGCTAGAGCCCTTTATTCCCCCTCAGACGAACACACTGTTTCAACTGGTTGTTGTTGCTATTAGAATTGATTTTTAGTAGCTTGTAGTTAGCTACATGTTGGGAAAGGTATACTCTTAGCGAATAATTTTGACTCAATTTACATCCATTTATAACATGGTAAACGACTAGGGAGGAGAAAAAAGGAGGGTAAGTAAACAGAAGAGAGTGTTTGATAGTTAAAACTGAATGGGCTTTATTACACTGTATGATGACCCTCATTGGGCATAACTGGCTGCGTTCATGTACAAGTCGTTAGGAGACTCACCTTCTTCTTCTTCTTCCTCTTATTTACTTAAGCATTGTCATCTGGTAATTTCTATGCAGGAGCTGTTACGGTCAATTTTCCAATGACTGTCAGCCGCTCGCTCGCTTGCTATCCTGCGAGAGCCACGAAGTGCCATGTCCATGTAATAGGCTGCAATAAATCTTTGACCCATCTTTTCTACAGGAGAGTGCTTTACACATAGGGACCATTAATGGTAAATACTTTTCAGTTTACTTTCTTCTTTCTGGCTATTAGCTACGCCTCTGTGATGATACTCTGGTTGAAATAAATACAAGGAAGGAAGGAAGGTGTAGACAGGGGCCGGGGTTTAGTTCCAAATGGACATGCTTATAGTGTTTAAAGTGTCATGAAATTCATTATTGGTAAACATGTGATTTTATTGGGCTAATCATTGTATTGAATGGGGGAGGATAAGAAGGCTCTTGCGGATGGGATTTTAACCCAATGAAAGCATCAAGTGACCTTTAAATTATTGTGTTTGCAATCAAACATTTATCGCCGCAAATGGTACCTGGATTTTGGTACTGTCGGCCATATAATAACAATGCAAGCTAACAAGCCCTAAAAGCACATGATTCTTCATAAATCAGACTACGCGAGGTGTGGTATGTGAGCCAAGGAAGGTATTGACGATTAATAGTTGTCGCTGCTATAGTAATGACCAGCAAGTCTCAGATCTTCTGAAGCTCATGAAATCATTAGCATGCTTATCGTCACTCAGCAGGTGGAACGAGCCTAAAAATTCCCAAAGAATGATAATTATTATTCACCTTTACCGATGGAGGATCCGTGTACTCATACTGTGAGCCTCTTTACCCACCGCCATCATTTTGGCATGTTTGCCTTTTTTACCAAGCAGAAGAAAGAAAGTCTATTGCAGAAATATAATTGAAATTTGTTTTAATAATAATAAAAATAAATTGCTCATGTAATTTTCTCTTGTAGCAGTAACACGGCAGGGTTGATTTGGAATGGGTCTAATAACTTGTTTGCAGTAGTAGTACAGCATGCCGCTGCTGTTGGTACAAAGTAGGGAAAAATTGGAAATTCTCAGTTTGAAATTATTTATTTTATTACCGTAGAAGGTAAAATCATACAAATAGTTAAAAATTCCAAAGTAAAGAGGAATGTAAGCTAACAGCAGCAGCCACAGCAGCGTGTCCTATGCTGTTGATGTTAATGAGAAAGAGGGCATGGTGGTGATGACGATGATGATCCTGTTGTTCATCATTTTGTGAAGAATGAGCTTGGCTGCGGATTCGTGCATGGCAATTCCTATGAAGAAGAAGAAGAGTAAAGAGCATAGGAAGGAGCATGAGGCTTTATGAAAAAGAGGGGAAAAGGATAATAATCATTATGATTGAATAGACCACGTTTATGTTTATGTTAATCCACTGATGGGCAGGTAATAACCGTAAAAAATGAACATTCTTTTCATTTATTATCACCTTTCTTGTGTAAATCTCAAAATTTCTCTGGCAAACGATCGAGTAATATACGTCAGGGTATATGGCGGGGTCCTTTCTCCGTGGTCATAGCATAGTGGTGGAGATGATGATTGGTCAGAGGGCATTATTATGATGATAATTCTGACAGAAGTTAGTAGTGTAGTGAGTGGTGGGACATGATGAACAGTATTGTAATTCTTCTCTAGTAAGCTCGTTCATCTATTCATAACAAGCCGTTTTGTATGCTTGGTATCCATGTTGAGAAGAATTCAAAACTATCTGGAGAATTACCGCGGCGAAATTTACGGGTAGGAAAATACCGTGGAAGAAACAGGGCAGCATTCTTTCTTTAGCTATTCCGCTTTATGGTATTTTGCCACCGGGTTTTTTATTTACTTCCCACATGTGGTAACGCTGATGAATTTTCTGAGTTATTTTGAGGACTGGAATAACTTGCGCAATATTGGATGGGAATTAGCTACTTTGCTATGAATTTTGTGGCCAATCCGGGTTCGATTTTTCAGTAATCAAGAGCTTGCGTGTGGAATACAGAATTTTTTGAAAATTTGACGGCGGTGGAGCTGAAGATGGTCGGAGGGGCGTACATACGGCTTGATTGAAGGGCGTTAGGGAAGTCTTACATAAGGAAAAGTCCATTGTCTATTAGGAAGTGGAAGATTGACATAATTTCTAGTCTTTTGTTTCTTCATTCTCTGTTTTAAGTCATAAGTTGAGTAAATTACGAGACAGGACAGAGTTGTTCCTTCAAAGTTTCATGAAGAAGAACATCATCTTCCTCTTCTTCTTCTGCTTTGCATCGTCATGATTTTTCTTGGCCAGCTCGCTCTCACTTAATACGGATGAGTAGCTACGTAGCTATCATCATTTGGGCGATGACCAGTGAGTCCCATTACATCCGCGGTTGGAGCTCTTCAAAGATAAACAGATAAGATTTCTCCATTACTGCCAGCATCATCCACTCGCTCATATTCCTGTTAAATGAAAAAAACTACAAGGAGTCTTTTGATTAATTTACGGCCATCCCGCCTCCTTTCTGAACATCTTACACTACAAGTCGGTTTTCATCCGTACGAATCGCAGTTTGAATAAAGTAGCTGGATTTTGTGCTTACATTGCTGTGAGAAGAGGAGGATTATTCATTATTAATTGCGTTTTATGTACATAAAAGTCTATAAATGTAGCTTGATGGAATTCTAGGGATAATTTTGCATGTTTTTGTGGATTCCTATTAGAGGTGTGGAGGAGGGCTATGGGAGAGATGCAGTTGGAAGGATTATGGACAGTTTCAAATACATGTTATGTGTGTGCGTGTGCTGTTTAAACTGATGATGATTATGAAATTGATGATGGAGTTGGAGTGAGTGTATAGGATAGGAGTAAAGAGAATGAGCAGTGTGAGGGTGAGTGAGTTTATTAGTGAGGGCTGGTTTTTCTGTTGGTAGGCAGGACATAAGGTTGAAGACATGACAGATATGAAGCGAGGAGTTGACTGCAGGTGTTCATTTCTATCACCTAAAGGCAGATGATCAACTCCAGGGGGCAACTACCCCCCACTTCATTTGCCATCTTGTAGGTCTGCCGATGGACTTGAATTGGAATTTTTCATCATGTCAAATGGCCCAGGATCCCGTGTTAAAAGATTGTCAGCTCGGTATGAGCGCACACATTCTGCTCATCTGTCAGTCTGCCAGACACCTCAGTTATCATGTTGGTCACCTTGCAAAGTCATCCTTTAAATGCACCGTGGGCAAATTTAGTGTAAGCGACCTTCCTCGAAAATATTGGGCAGAATACTGTGGCTGGAATCTGTCACAGCTTGGCGAAAACACTTGCAATTTTGACGTGGTTTCGAATTTTTACGCTCTGCAATTAGCCTCCGATTCCATCAGTGTTGATATTTACAGTGAATATGAGTACAGATTTGAACACTTCTTCTAGCATTGAATATGATGGAAGAACTTTGCCACTTTTAACGAACGGCGGCAGAGCGGTTCCCTTTATGATGACTTGAGAAAGCATGTCGGATGAAATAAATAAGATTAGCCGGCAATTGTTGTCTGTTAAAGGGGTATTCTGGTATGGGTAAATTATGTCGAAAATGTCCCATAATTCCTCTTCTGAGTCAAATTTAATTCTGAACGTGTCAGTCACAAATCTTGCGAGAATAATGAAATAATGTCAGTGTATTAAGAAAACAATGAGGGGCAGTAGAGAGGGAAGCGAAGGAAAAGGAATGGGAACCGATCAGATGAAGGGAGTTATGACACTGCTGTGTTCCTGCCGATGATGATGGTGATGCCGCTTATGAGAGCTCCAGTTGATTTCTCTCCTTCATTCTCTCTTTTACCTTTTAGTAGCTATACTCGTAATTCCATTCTTTTCCATCAATCCTGAGCTACTATGTATTTGAACCCTTTGCCATCTTACCGTTGCATTGTTGCTGTTGATGGGAAATGAAGGGGAAAGGAGGCGGAGTGAAATCAAAATAATTTCTTATTTATTCGACGTGTTTCATCTGCTACTCGGAACCTTCCTGCTGCCTAATTCACTCCGCCTGCCGTGTTCCTCCTGTTGGTAAAGGTTAGTATTTTTGGAATGGAGGAATATCATACATGTTTGCGGTCTGGGAATATGCTTGGCATAATTAAAGAATTGACGTAAATAAAGACGAGATTAAATTAGGGATTCGAAGCCTTTTTGTTTCACACTGATTAGCCATTCTTCGGTGTGTACCAAGTGAAACTATGGGATAACTCTAATTTATTTTCTTCATGCGTTTCGTACAATAAGTTGTACACGTTCATGTTTAATTTCGGTGGATGTCAATTATGTGTTTACTTGCGCCAGTAGAGGAGGAGCTGGGATGCTTGTAAACTCATTCTGGTGCCAGGGATAGCCATATGCATGGTGGGAGCGTCGTATTAGTCTTTTTAACGGTCCTGGTTAATTTCACTGGAATGTTGTTATATTGTTTCTCTTGAAATGCTGGCGTTTGTATGGACAGCCGAGCGCTTTGCTATATCATCTTCATTTTCAGGTATATAAACCAAGCCTTCGTTTGTTTTACATGTGATGCATAAGACATAGTTCTAATTCGATTTCCAGATTGACAGGTGAACGTGTAGTGAGAGCGAAATTGGATGATCGGAACTCATTTTCATTTCGCACAGGAATGCCATTACCGGGTCCTGTGTGTGTGTCTTAAGAAAAGAGGGACTAAAATCCACTGCTGTCGGAGTAAAGTCAATGGTATGGTAAAGAGAGAGACAGACATGCATGCAAGCTGACTTGAGAGGAGAAAGGGAGCAGAGGAAAAATGTCGCATAAATCTATCCTTGGCGGAAGATGAACGGTAATTGAGAAGCACGATTCAATCCTGTTGGGCCTGAATTCTGCCCATCCTCATGTCGTTCAAAAGTCGAATCAATATGTGAGACATTACCGTAACTATGTCTTCTTTCTTTCTTTCTCCCTTATATAATGCAATTTCTTCTACAGGCTTGATTCACTCCTTAGCAGAAAAATCACGTTCATTACTCTCTCACATAGTCGATGCTCTAATTTAAAATGAACTCTTGCAAACACACAGTTGATGGGAGGCAGACGAGCCTGATTTCTTCGAACATGTGCTGGAATGAATGAACATTTGGATGCTAATTTCATGAAATTTTAAAGCTAGAAACATCACTCTCGCTCAGGTTGAAGCATTTGAGATTTTAGGAGTTGCTATGAATAATTTGTAATGTTTTTGGGAAAGACAGCTGCTGGAATAATTGATCAGTGGAAGAATGTTTTTTTTGATGACCAGTAAACTTTTGAGGGATGATTCGCTAAAAGATTTCTCAGAATATGAAATGCCAACGAACGAATCTGTTTGAACAGTCAAGCAAAGAGACCTTTGAAGCATTTTCTGATTCATATAATGGGATATGATGGCTCGTATGGAGTTTTTCCAAGACAGACAGGCAGGCAGGCATTAGGCCTGACTCATGAAAGGAGAAGATGGAAAATGAACGAGAGGTTTATAGACTTGTTGAAGGTAACAAGCTAAAATTGTGGGGGTAATTTAAACCAACAAGGCATGTTGATCCTGGGGAACAACAAGGATAATAATAATGTAATCAGCTATATCGAGCGTTCCATCAATCTTGCTCTACACGCAAATTGCTGTCGTTTTCCTCTCCGGCATGCTTGCCTTCTTTCTCTCCTCTCCTTGTCTCGCCACCCTGTCAGACAAACATTGTAATGTCTACGGCATCTTCTTCGTCCTGTAGTAGTAATGCCTTCGCTTTCAGTACTAAATTTCTGTTGATGGTTTCAAAAAAGTTACGTAGCTACATTGTAATGTTGCGGTTTGGAGGGAGGCTTTTTCAAAGAAAATCAGCAAATCACAATATTCATGCTATGCTATGGAGTTTCCATGCAGTTCAGAACTGTTTCATCGGTCTGACCATTTCCTTCACGTGTGGGAGTGTGTTTGCGCAGGGAATGCAGTTTGGGAAAGGTTGAAACCTCTTTATTATGTCACAGCAGAAGGTTAAATAACTTATGTCTAACCAAGGTCTTCTGAGGTTCAGTGTCCCTTTTATGACTGCGATAATAAGATAATTATAGGAATAAAACTTTCCTTCAAATGCTCCCCTTGGGGTGTTTAGATACGGGAGGACAAGTGAAAGATTTGTAGGGTGCAATTTAATGGTATCATTCTCCTGTACAAAAGTGCATCACACAACTACCATTACGAGGCTCTTGATTTCTTGGCCCGTTGCTTGATAAATGAATTACTACTTTGACCTTGGCAATGAGCGACCGAAGATTCTGCATTTGGTCAAGAAACTTTTGTTTTTTTGGTGTGATTTGCAATAATTTCTGGGCGGAATTGTCACACTCCTTTTTCCTTTCTCGAATTTCAGGATTCTATCTTTGACGTTTTTAATTTACAACCGAGAAATAGTTGAAAGGAAAGATGGGGGCGGAGCTGTAAAATATTACGAATTTTACACGTAACACATGTGCACATTACATGCTGTTGGGGTATGCTGGTTTATTGTTTTTTATGCGAGCTCATGGTAATGGTATCGAACAGCTCTTAAGTGGTTTCACTGCTATAGGGACGAGATCCGGGCTAAATTTGTCGCAGTATTGACAGCCATTAGGAAGTTCTTGGATAGGCAGCTGTGACCAACAACGACGTTATTTTTGCAGAGTGGAAAAGGCAAGAAGTTGAACTTATGGAGAAGATAAATTGATTATGCAAGATTTTTTTGTCTCGTTTGCGCAGTATTACGCTAGTTGTGGTTTCTCTCCTTTCGATTTTTCATTTCCCTGTCAATATAATAATGAAAACGTGAGGGATTCTAATGGCGAGCGAGGTTTGCGTGTCTCTGCTGCCTAAATTTTAACCTATTCCCTCAATGTGTGTATTTAAGTGGGTCTCTGACAAGTCTATAGCATAATAAGGCTGGTGGGTGTATTTAGCCCTACCTCCAGACATGATCTTGTTTTCCCTGGGTCTATAGAAGAAGAAGAAATCTGGTTCAGGAATATTAAATTCGGTTACCCAATGCCACAGAATTCCAACATGAACAGTGCGTGCAATCAATCTTGGGCTTTTGCTGCTGACTTTTTGTTGTTGTTCTAAATCAAATACATATGGAGACTGTTGTTGTTGATGTTAGTTAAGGTATATTTTACTATGCATTTATTTTACCTACGGTGGTAGTGATGATGATGAATCAAGCTGAACGGAATGTTAAATTCTGGTCAGGAGTTTTTTGACTGATTGACGTCAGCTTGACTTGCTAACAAGGTGGGCTGGGTTATGTCGTATTTATTCAGCATTTCCCCCTAATGTTCTCATCAATTTCACCCCCATTTTTTCCTCTGTTTAAATAATTCTAGGAGAACGCAATAAGCTCCCCTTGAGGGTTATGTGGATGGTGATCTTGTGTTATTGGAGCGTGGACAGATGATGAGCCGTTTTATGAAGCAGAAATTTCAGGGAAAACTGCTAAATTTGATGTGTTTTGCAGTTAGTACTGAATCACTCGATGATTGTTGAGATTAGGCGAAGAAGCGGAAGCGAAATGATGATTGTGTGATATAGATTTTTTTTCACGTTCTGCTTGCTGAGCTGCGGTTCCTGTGAGTCACCTGAGAAGCCTGGCCATAAGTGAGTAAGGATGATGAGATGAGTCTCCTGTGAATGAGAAAAAAAATATTCCAAGTAAACTAGTATATACCTCATGGCTGTTGTCATTGCTGCCGGTTAAATAAACCACATAGTCCCATCAGTGCAGTGGTTGACAATTTTTTAGGGACAGAAAAAAGGGAGCAGGACACACACAGGAAAAGCTATTTTCTATTGATTACAATACGCGACCGCAGTATCTCCAGTTATGATCAGTGACAGTTGGTTTCACTTGAGGATGGATATTGACTGTTGCTTACAATATAGTGCGTCTTTCAATAGTTTTTTTCACAATTATTCCGAAATTTCGTTTAGATCAATCAGGAGAATACGATGATGTCGGGGAAAATAGTTTTTTAAAATTAAAGAAAGAAACCTGAACGAGGTAATTCATCATTAAAGCCTTAAACAATTTGTACAATGAGATAAGATAGGAATCCCTTATTTGTAGGCAGCAGCGGAAGTTGTGGCAAAAGAATCTGACTCAACAAGTTTGTCATTGCTGTTGTATGTCTCTCTGCTTTGTAATAAAGCGCGATCCTTTTTTTATTATTATTTTTGACGGGGTATTTTTGAGGACGAGTTGTTTTGTCCCCCTGTATATAACGTTATGTTATGCACACACGGGTTAGTACTACTTGCTCTTCTCACATAAGGAATCGTCTCCTGCCTTTGACAGCCAAATTATTTTCGGTTTAAAAAGCTTTTTGTTTGTCGCCGTCCTTTTTGTTAGCTGTGCAGGAGTTGACAATTGGGGAGTTGACAGTTTTTTTACGGATAGACGACGGCCATGGCCTGTGTGTCATCGGTTGGGGATTTTCTCCTCCTATGCTCTACTTTTCTCTTGTCAAGGGGTTCAGGTGGCTTCTGTGATCAAGTAGTAGTAGTAGTTGTTGTTGTTGTAGTACGGAAGCTCATGTAAGCTATCTGCTGTAGGGGATGGATATAGAGAGATTTTTAGGCCTGTCGTCTGATAAAAACGAGGTCAATTAGACCGGGAGCAGTTTTTTCTTATAGAGCAACTTATTGTCTGTCATACGTGGTAGCTTGTCAACTCTAAAAACTCTCTATACTTGACAATTGACAAAGTAGGGAGGTGGTTGATGGTAGACAGGAAGAAAAGAGAGAGAGATTGGTAGGAGATTACAGGAGCGAGATTTTCCCAATTTATTGCTCCTGGTCACTATTTATCGGCTGAGTTACTCCAATTATTTAGTATCGATTATTACGGCATTCATCCAACATGGTCCTATTTTCAAGAGTACTTAGCTACTTGGCTATTCTTCGAATCCATTCCCCTGATAGGCGATAGGCTTTGACTCAATCTACGGTAGTTTTTTTTAAGCTCAAGCCCCTTTAAGTGGGAGCGTTTAGGTGGAAAGTTTGTAGGGGTTGTATGATTGCCCCGTGCAAAAGCTGAACGCATGGTTCATTTTCAATGCTAACTTTGCGCAGCCATTTTTCCATGTAGATTTCAAGGGAGCCTGGAGTACGTTTTGCTCTTGAGTTTCATTTGTCGCCGCCATTTGCAACCCTTTGTAGTTCCTGGAAGGCTACTCAAATAAGTGTAGGTTACAACTTGCAACGAAGGCTACTGGGAAAGAATGCTCGGCGGCTTAAGTCATTGGGTAACTTAGACGTTAAACGGAGTGACTTAAAAGAGGAATATTTAACGAAGAAGACGACAATGCGATTACTTCTCACAAGGGAATAAGGAGCATTTATTTCATCGTCATTCTAAAAAGGCACAAGAGAGAGAGAATAGAGTTGAGAGACAGAAGAAGAAGTAGAAGATGATGCTGATCTTTTTGATCTTCTCTCCTGTCACTGGATTTTTTTCCAGTTTCCTTTTGTTCCGTCAAGTCGTCGGCTTTTTTGCTGTTGTATTCTTCTGATCGAAGGAATTTCATTGCTGGATGTATTATGTGAGTCAAGCTGATGATGCTGTGTACTGTGTAGATTCTACTGTGTGTGGTGGTGTGATGCCTGATATGCTTGCTCTCATCTTCCTTACTTCTTGCCGGTTACAGATTATTTCTCTGTGGAATTTCCATTTGAATATCAACGAGAGGAATGCTGATACTATTTAAATAGTATTATTATTATTGAGATGTAACAATAGCAAGCTATGATAGGCTGCTGGTAGATGGCTCTAGAATTTCTTCGTCGTGTTATCAGGTGTGCGAGATAGTAAAATGGAGGTGCATAGTAATTAGCTTGCTCACTTTGATACTGTTATTTTAAGAGTAAAACAAATGGTTGGCTGGGAAACGACGAGTGCCATCAGGAAATGATTTTATTGCTCGTTTTGCATAAATTATAAATCCTATAGAGTCCCTCATATGGGAAACTTTTCATGTTATTGGAGGAGCTGGTGCACTCGTGAATGAGTAGGCCTACAGCCAGGTGAAGGAAGAAACGAGGTAATTAAAACAATCGTGTGCTCCTAGCAGAATTTTATGATTGTCTGTTCAAGAGCTGACTTTCCTCCTGCTCTTGTTGTCATTTACTGCTCCATAAAAGTCAGAATAAAAACCACAGCAGTGGACTTTATTAGGTTGACTGACTTGAGAGAATTATTATTGCTCTGAATGAAACATTAAAGGAGTAGCTGTATTAAATTAATTTACGATCCCATCAAATCATGCCTTACAATTTTGCAGCAGGCATATCAGAGCTCTATAACTTTGAAGGTCAGTGAGTTGTTATTTGCGACTCGGTGGTTGTTTTGCAAGCTGTGTTTTTCTTAGGTTAGAAGAAGGCACCTTCTACGGTAGCTGACTTTAGAAACAGTGTTTCAAAGGGGGGAATGGAATGCGATTTTTTCAGAACTGAATTCCTCACTTTCTAGCCACTCCGGCTCCGTCTCTGTCCATAACGTACTAAAAGAGGCATTAGGTCTGATATACGGGACAGTGCTAGTCTCATGGAAATAAATTGAGTTTTTATTGGAAAAGTAAAGACAGGAATGTTCTCGCAGGTGTATTTAAGAATCGTGACCATTTCACAGTGGCTTCCCTTGAGTTGGAATAAATTTTGATTTAATTCAGAAATTTCTTCCATAATCTTCCCACTAGCACTACTGGCTTCTCTCACGCGGCTCAGTACTACGTGTGGTGGCTTCAAACCACGTCGATGAAGTATATGGGAGCATAATAATGTCAGTAGGGTGTCAGATACAGCTCAAATCCTGGATAATATTCATAATATTATAATCATTTTCCAAGTCAAACGAACCCGCCTTATTTTTATTAGCCGTTAAAATATCATGCATGGCTAAAATTTCTATCATTCAAGTATGCTTACATATATTTATAGCTGCTGTAGCTATAAAGCAATTCTGTAGAAGTTTCACCGCCGCCATCTTCGCTTTGTGTGAAAATCTTGCTTGTAATGCTCAGACCGCCTGTGTGTTACTCTGACACGACTGGATGTGATCAGGATCGAAGGGTGAATTTGCATTGAAATTCTTGAGATAATACAGAAGAAGACGAAGAGGATAAAGAAGAGTTAAATGGGAAAGTGTGGGGATTATCAGGTGGTGGTAAAAATGTACCGCATCCAACACTTCTGACCCGGTCAGACATAAATTGCATTGACTTTTCTCAGACTGCCCAGCATGTGCTCATGAGCAGGATCATGGTGATGATGATAGTCAAAGAAGTTCAATGGAATATCATTGCAAGAGAGGCATTCATTCCTCTCTTCGAACCTTTCAGCCCAGTAATGCACACCTCCTGGGAGCTAGCTATTTGTCAGTATATTTAATATGACGGAGAGAATATAAAAATAATATGAGAGAAAGAAGTTCGATGAAAAATGCACAGGGTGTATAGAGCGGGTGTGGGTATAAAAAAGACCATTGGGAGCGCACGTCTTAAGAATGGGAAATAAATTGACGACGCTCTCCATCTTCATATTAGATCCCCAATTGCTTTCCTATTGAATTTATATATCGATATTATTTGTAGTGTCATTCCTCCCCGAGCTTTTATACACTTAAATCCTTGTCAAATTGTGACTTTTCGATTGAACCCGACGCTATGTCGGAGACTATGTGATCGGCTACAGGATAAGTGTCATCGTGTGGCTTACGTCTGGCCTGTGTACCGAAACCGTGTTTGTAATAGTATGATAGTAATGCCTGTATATTATTTACTCGTAGCTAAGTGGTGCTGGAGAAGACTATGGGAATTCATAGGCGTTTGCTTCCGCTGGAGAGAAGCTGTGGGAGTTCGGTTGCATGACGATAGGCTGAAAAATTTACCTGCTGTTTCCGTCAGGGTATTAATTAGGTCTAAGAAGCAACCCACTACCACACACACGTTATGGAAATGCAGCTGTCATATGCCGTTATGTATTTTTCATTTATTCGTCAACAACTATATGGATCAATTTGGCGCCGTATATTTATGATAAAAAGGGAATTTGTCGATTGCCTGATGCTATGAAAAGGCTGGTAGGCTGTGGTAATGAATGATAATGACTATAAATGGTAGGAGAGTAATTAAACACAAGTAATTATTATATCTAACATCCAATGGAATTGCACGCAATTATGGCGTCGTAGCCGAGAGGTGTGTTCCCAGTTCAAAAATATTGTGGTGGAGCAAGGACGTAGCGAAGAATTATTCGTGGGGAAAATCTGGGGCTAAAAATGTAATTTTTAAGGGATAATAATTAACTCTGGCAGCAGCAAAGATGTACTACTGTACGGTGTTGTTTGTAAGTTGGGGAAGAAATGTTTATGTCAGACATTATGTTACCGTTGACAGTGAGTTCATCATGCTGTGCAATGGTGTTTGATGACGAAGCCCCTACCGTGAACGATGTGTTAGCCTAGTTCTCATACGACGATGGAATTTTCGGAGGTTGGTTGTTCGGACGTAAAGGAATTATTACAGTTTCATTTGATTACACTGGAATTTTGATGGCTATTAGCTGATGAAAGGATACTTTATATACATGTTCCACTGTAATCTGTCTCCATTCACCACACGCTGAATATGCCTTCTTCTGTAAGGAAAATGTACACAGACAATTTCCAGACCATTTGGCTTTCCTCATCAGCATTATCATCATCATCGTCATGATGATGGTCTTCAGCTTTTCCGCTCTTCTCTATCTCTCTCCTCCTACTCCTCGTTCCCTTCAGTTCCATTTACATTTATAGCGGACAAAATTTCATGGATTTGACACGGTTCCAGGGTGAAACAAAAGGATTAGTCCCACTGCATAGCATCGTAGATTGAGGAAGACAGGCAGACATGGATGCTGCTGCTCTTCTGTCTCTGATTTTCTTGCGCCTTTACCGGCGGTATGCAAGCCAACGGGGAGGGAAGTCAGGGCTGACTGGATGATGAGGTGAAAATTTGTTCACTAGGGAGCAAAGAATTATTCTTTTTTCTCCGTTTCATTTCACTCCGAATCCCATCACTGGAATCCAGAGGGATCAAAATATATTGTGGAAAAAAATGTGACTGTATGAAGCCGCATTCTTGTGTCTCTTCAAGCGTGTATAGGCATTTCCCGATCGAGATGGTTGTAGCGACTAGACAGCGTCCTAATCTCATGCTGTTTCTACTTGATCGGATTTGTATGCTTTTTATGTCACAAATTTAAATTAAATACGATAAATTGACGAAGAGGTGGCACATAATAATTTCATGCAGACTCATGTCCTCTGGGATTTCTGGTACCAATGTCTTTGTAGGGTTGTTCGAGTTATAACTACGGTGCGAATGTTTTGCATATTGTCCGGAATTGTCTTGAAGTTCTGTATCTTTTGAACCCACTGGTGATTATGATCATTTCTCAAGTTGATTTATAGGGAAATAAAATTTTCACGACCCACACACAAACACAGAGGTAGACACACATACTCGTGTGGCTTACCTGTCCAGGGTGCCAAGTACAGTAACTGTCGGATTCATTTAAGTGTGCAACTCATACGTGACTCCATTTTGTGAATACTGGACTGGACGACAAGTCATTAATATTTTACGTTTTTAACACAACTTTTATGTCCAAATTCCACCCAGTGGTTAACTAGCATTGTTTACAAGCAGAGCAAGCAGTTCGTTTAGTTTGATTTTTACGGGCGCTTCTTTGCATATTATATGCCAGGTGCATGCCGAAGGTTTTGTAATCTTCGGGTCAGTCGGACTTAGACCTTGGCCTCGTGCTATAGAGTTACCTTGTGGTCACTGCTCACTTAATGAAACGGTTGCTAATAAAGGTGCCTTTAAAAAGTGGAGACCTTCGGAGACAATGCATTATTGGTGCATTGGCAGCTCAGAATACACGAACTGACCACGAGAGTGTGTTCAGACCTCGTAATAAAAAGAACGATCGACTGGAGAGTGAAGAAATGAAGACAAATGCATTAGTTTTTTGTGGTCATCGTGGATGTTGTCAGCGTGACTAGTGGTGTTGGTGGTGGTAATGGTGAGGGGCATGAATTTGGGTATGTGTGAGTGTGGCAGTCTCTGTGGCCGCCTGGCTGACAGACATGAATAAATGACAATTACTATGATTAGGAGGGCAGAGTAGTCTGACATTAGGATGCTTAATATAGGCCACTTACACAGTTCTTTTCCTGTTCATCATCATCAGCAGCAGTATTATCGTCTTCTATAGTTACTCGACTGAATTTGTCTACCTGTTCTTTTTATTATTATTCATCATCCTACTGGATGAAAGGGAAAACTCTAACAATGCACATAAAAACATAACAGATCGTCTAAGCTCGCACACTTGAGCAAGACGTGAATAAATTACAGTTATCTCTACCTGGAGTGGCACTACAGTAAATAATGACTCCGAGTATAGGATTATAACCTTCTCTTCTTATTTTGTTACAAGTGGAATGAAGAAGGATCAAGAGGGAAAATATGGTAGGGCTCACTCAACTACTACTACTACTAAAACTCATTGAATTTCATTTTGTTAGTGAAAAGTATGACTGACTGACTGACCGATTCAATTTTCAGTCTCATTTCCGTCTGGGGAAAATCACTAAATTAGCCTGCAGTCATCAGGTAAAGGTTGATATAACGTTTCCTTAGGCGCCAAAACAGAAGGCCATCTGGCTAAAAGTAATGACTGATCGCTATCAGGAATACACATATACAAGAATATAATGACACACTGATGAAGCCATGAAATTGATTGCTAAAATGTAAATAAATGAAGCCGTTTTATCCACCATTATAAACGAGCTAGATTGGAGGGAATTTTTGGGAGGATTTCCGGAAATTTGTTCGCATGATCCAGAAAATAAAGCCAGTAAGCCTAATACCCATGAGCTGAATTGAGAAACGGACGAAAAACTTTGGACAATCTCGTAGGGGTTCGTCTGCTAGTTATTTGAACAAGTCATGTTGTGTATGATATGATGATGATAGTTAAGTGTATAGAAGGATAATTTTTACAGGTGTTTTTTCTCTTACAAGGCACAAGAACATGATCGTTTTCATGATCATTCCACTCACGCATTCCAGGCTGGCTTAACTATGAGTTTTAACTCAAAGTAATCATATACTTGTGTGTCGACAGCTTCAGAAAGTTTCTTTAACGAGGTCCACTTAAGAACCTCTTCGTGTGTTACGTTATACTACTCTGTTCAGAGTCCCTGGTTAACCTGCATCCAAACATACAAACACTCAGGCCTCCGTTAAACACGTAAAATCACACAACTTATGCACCACCCTCTTGCAGTGTAACAAACACCGGAACAAACACCTAAAGTGGTCAGTACATGCACACAAATAGCCAACAGCATAAGCATACAGCCTGGGGCTTTCATGAATGCCAACAAACAAGCACACACACACACACACTATGTACAAACACACACCTGGTTACGACGTATGTAACTACATGTAAAATAGTTTGGTGCAAAAAGCATTAAAACTGCAGTGTTACCCATTTGATGGTGTAGCAGACGGTGTTGTAGGTACATGAAACGTGTCTGCAAACAGAATGTGGAATAGTCTGTACATAACGTAGATATAGATAGCATTAAATGCTAATAAAAAGCTACAATAAAAATGGTCATGCTACATCCAAGTAAACATACACAAGTGCATGTTTATCATCATGAACATCATCATCGTCTTGGTCGTCGTCGTGATCCTCATGAATCAGAAACTCGTTCTTTTTAAAGCTATACTTTTAAGTAAACCTTTATTTCCCATATTGTGTTCGTATCTATGCGGCGGACGGATGGGCAAGAATGCAGCTATGGAAGAGTCGAGTGTGCTACCATACATTAATTTAGGTTTCTTCTGGAGGTTTAGATGAGCAAATTCTGTTGCATTGTTACTATTGCGGTTTGCGGGAGGTTTTAGTTCCAAATGTAAGCAGCAGATGTGGAAGGAGAATTGTAGGAATGAATTAGAAGGAGCAGTAAATTCAGCTAATTTCATTAACGTCCTCGTGTTTCCACTGATGTTGACGCTAATTTCAAGTGGTTTTCCATGTCTTAGATTAATCCTGAATTCTGTTTATTTGTCTCGTGGGATTCGATGAAACGGTATCATTGGGAAGGGAAGGCTGACTGTTGACGTTTAGCTAGGAAGGAGGAAGAAGCTTGTGCCCACGACTTTGTAGTTACAAATGATTACATCCCCTTCGTCTTCTCTCCTCCGCCTTGGCCAATATCACTAATTAAAGTTGAAAAATTTAATATAAAATTCCATCTAAATTTTAATTAGCGCTCCAAAATTTGGCTCGAATTGCAATTAACAAGTTAGGGTTTGGAAGAGTTGCTCACTTAGCTACTGGACAGTTGGTTGGAACGGTATACTATAGCAGCTTAATTTTGCCACCACCACCACCATGCTTGAGAAAAGGAGGGACTTGGTGAATTTACGGATGATAAAAACATAAAAATTAGTCTCAAGATGTAATCTAAATTGACTTCTCGTGCTGTGACTGGTTACCTCCCATGTCCGCCTAGTTTGGGCAATGATGGAGCGTTTTAAGTGCTATATGATGTGATCTTCTAACGTTTGCGTGTACGCTCATCGTCCTCCCATTACTTTTAATACTCATATATATGCATTAAGGTAGATTTTTCTTAAACTAGAAGTCTCGTGAAAATGATATCCATCATCACTTGTTCCTGAATATGGTTGAAATTTAAGGCTATTTGACTCTGTACTTCCTGCGTGGAAATGGAAAAAAAGTGCGGGGAATGGATGAGGGAAGTGTTAAGTGAAAATTGGTCGCATGATGCACGTAAACGTATTTTTGCTTTCAGCAGCAGCAGTGAAAGAGCCTACTGTTTTTTTCTTCGAGTCTACTTTACTTACACCACTAGAAGGTGAGCAGGTTGTTGACGGGAGTTTTTACTTTTAGTCACGACTATATATCCCGGCATACATTTTCTCTTACAACAGAAATACACAGTAGTCCACCGTTACGGTTCCCCTCTGACATCTTTTTTCAATGGAGAAATACTATAATGGAGGATGAGAATGACTGAGTGAATGAGACATGCGAGGATGGGCACATTGAAAAATTTACGAATGGGAAATAGAATGTTTGAATAGAATATGAGAGAGCAAAAGTTTTATAGGCCCCTCCATACTGCTTGTTTTGTGTGTGTATGTGTGTGGATGCGTAAGTTCACAACCCTCTTTTTATTACCCAAATGGAGGGGAAGTGAAATGTGTATTTGTGTGGACGTGAGCTTCATTTTTAGGAAATGGCATCCGTTCATACGACTTAAATAGTTGTTGATTCTAGAAGAAGTAGTGGGGAACATGGCTTCTGTTTGTCTCTTTGGTTCTCTTCAAGCCCTCCTCTGTCAGTCACTATGCTGCATGCTGCTGCTGTTCTGCGTTGGTGTATTAAACAATGCATTGTCCATTGCATTGCATCAACTATGCATAATATACACACTACTGGCCTGTTCCGCTCCATGAGTAACCCCTTTATTCTATTGTACCCTGTGGGACTCATTCTCCTCCCTTGGAGAGCCTTCTCCATGAGTTTGTGAGAGGGAATGAATGACTGGTTGATATCCCCTGCTTTTTAGGCTCAATAAAAATTTTTGTCATCCCTAAGCCCAAGTTATATATGCGGCCATCAAGGTTTTATTCAAAAAGTTTTCTCAGCAATTCTTTCCTCACCGTAGTAGGCAGGCATTTTTGTTTGATCATCAGGTCATTCGAGACACTTGAGTGTTTTGGGCTCAACCATCATAACGACTTATTGAATGCATTTATGAGCTTGTGTGGGTGTCTATTACGGAAGATGGAGAGCCAGAGGGATACTGCAATTTGTGCGCTCTCCTAGTGCTAAATGTAGTCGTGTAGCCATAGTTTGGAAGTATTATCGAGCGGGGCGAAATAAGTTACTTTCTGGACGTATGAAATTTCATACTGAAACTGCCTGCGAATGTGTTGGTGAGGTGGATGGAAAGATATATGTGGAGGATGTTGCTACCGTTCCGTTGTTGGCATGGAACATTTCAGTGAATTCCACGTTCATTTTTCTCTCGATCGAGCACTTGCAAGCAAGTCTCACGGGGGTAGGCTGACAGGCTTGAGTGACTGAAACTGGAACAGCCCTGTATAAGCATCTAATTTATTCCTAAAGTCAAGCGGCTGGTGGTAGCTGATAAGTGGATGGAATAGAGGGATGCTGTTGTAGACGGAGAGCAGCTTCACAAAACAAATAAAGTTGTTCTGTCAATGACAGTTGCGTCAGCCAAGCACGCTGGAAACATTATTTAATGATTCACTTTATTTTTCAAGTCCAAACATTCTGACAACAACGGGACGGAGGGAAAAGTTTAGCTCATGCTAATAATCATGACGAATAATAATTTCGTTAAAACTTAACTTTGGACACGGTGGTAGAAGATAAAGTTAGGTTAGCGGAGAATAGCAAAAGCTGCTTCGGTCCGGGAGGATAGCAATTATTATTGCTGCTTGATATTGAACGTAGTTTAACTTAGGTTTTGCTGACCGAAAGCCACAATTGAATTATGATGTGGTGACGGGCCGCATGCGGTACTACCATGGCTTGTCACTGGAGGCGTAGATAGTGAATTAAAAATGACTAAAAAATTATATTAGTATACAGATGAGTCGAGGATGAGAGTTACTCAACAAAAAGTTTATTGGCAGGTTGAAAAAGCCGGTTGATGAAATGATTTTTCTCTCTAGGAGTAATGTAACACTGGCTGAGAGCTCATATCCCTATTGTTTCTTAAGGACACATCATTAATTTCCCGATGATAGGAGTCAGTACTCTTATTATGATACAAGTTCATGGCTCTTCTTCTCTTCATCATGAAGGCTTCATTGATAGGTGTGCACAAGCCGTAGGAGACGTGCTGGCTGTACGTTCAGTGAGAATGATATTGACTTGCCTGTCTCTCTCTCCTTCTTACAGACAGAATGGACGCACCATAGGATGTCCAAAAGGTAGTAAAATACAAAACTGGACTTTTGTTTCTACTTATTGAAGCTGTAACTAAGCAACCTGTCGGCTTCAATATACTTTCCCTAAAGTAGCAATGCAATTATGATTGGGATGAGCCTGTTCACTATGCCCGTAATTGGAATTATGATGAGAAGAACAATCCATGACTGTTAGCAGCTTGCCATAATATATGTAACTATTACAGTGTTTGATGATGAACACACATTGAAGCATAATCTTGTTACAAAGGTATAGCCTCATGGCGGTGCTGCCGCTGTGAAAGTCCGTATTTGATCAGAAGGAAGAACAAATTGATGGAAGTTATAGGGACAGCAAAATGAGTAAACATATAGTTATTGCATGTATACATTACTATGAACGTATTGAACACGCAATGGATACACAAGGGTATTGTCTTTCAAGACATATTTATATGGAGAATAATGGGAATCGGAGGAAAGGAAGAAAAAAAACTTTCTTCATATAAATTGTTTTCGTTGTTGTTGTTGCTGTTGTTGCTTTGTGTGAGCCTCACCCCGTTTTCTTATGGAAGCTTTCCTCTGGGTGAAGAATAATATTTATCAACATTATTGACAGTTGACGCGAGACAAAAAGTTACTATGACACGCGAGAGTTAGTTGGATTCATAATAGGATTATTCTCACTGAGTCTTTCATATGCTAATCAAATTTGATAAATGGTAGCCTGTCTTCTCACGAGGGCTTTCTATAAACTCAATGATGACGGGACGGGAATATTATTTTATTGTTGTTTTAATCATAGTTTCATTTAGTCACATTTGTGCGGCTGTATCGAGTGACCTGCTGGATGCTTCTTTGGAGTTTTGGTTGCAGTTTTTAGTTTTAGAATCAGTTCCAGAAGTTAGGTAACTTTGCTCTACGAACGAGACGTATGTTGGATAGGACGATTGAAGAATTTGGTGTGAATGAGAACAACTGCAGTCTCCGGTTGGTTTCATGCCTTCATCATTACTTATGACTCTGACCCTGCAGCCATGAGTCTCTCTGTCAATTTTATGGAGTCCATAAAAATGGGAATGCCTTCAAGTAGTGTGAAGATGGTTCACAGTATGGGATGTTGGAAGTGTTAAAAAAAAGAGCATGATCACACACAGTGTAATGTAGTTAAATAATGGCAACAGTAAGGGGCCTTTTGGTGTGAAGTGATCACTACGTGAAATGTTTTATCGTTCAAGGGTTCTCAGGGACTCTCAAATTGATGCTTTCTATCATCATCGAATTCCAATGTATGTTCATGCTTCTCCATCGTATTCTCATTCTATAGTTACAGACCCTTGAGAGCTTCTTTGCCCTCTCTGTCGACCAAGGAATTTCGTTACTATGTACTAGAGAATGAAGGAGAATCCGGGCGTCAGCGCCCACTCAATAATCAAACTTCCTTCGCAAGGCCAAGAGGTTCTTTCTTCCTTGGTTTATGTGTTCAGTGGAATAAATCCACCCTATCGATTTCCATGGGCAATGTGAGGTCACTTTTGGTCTCCATTTTTATGACCACTTGAACGAAACTGGAGTGCCAACGGGACAGTCAGTTGCTAAAGTACGGCAGCAGACAAGCAGGGAATTTCCATCCAATTTGAACGTGGCTTTCCTCCGACTTTTGTGTTCTGAATTTCATGACTGAATGTCTATGAGGAAGTAAAGTGAATTGAATAAACGGTTGACTTCCCTAACGTCATCAAGAATTAATGGGCAGGCATCATAAGAGCTGCATGCAGTAAGGTTGTGGAAAAAACAGGGAGCTTAAATCTAATTGACCCACAAGTTCCAGCAGGCATTAAAAGCCGTGAAGGAGTTTTGACGTTAATGTTATTACCCTCTTTACTGTACTAAAAGCTTCAGGAATTGTCGAGAAATTTAGGTTAAATTTTGGAGATTTTAAACAATTTTGAAACTTTTAGTTTGACTTTTCGTTCGAACTTTTGTTGTGTAGGTAGGATCAGTGATGAAAATTATTTGAACTCGGTTGAACCTTGGAAGGAATTAAAATGCTAATAATTTCTAGGAACGTTTAGGTGTGTTGTGCATATGATGGAGCATGTTTTGTTATTGGAGGGCAGTGCGAGGCTAACAAAGGGAATGTGCAAGATATTTCTCCATCTATCTGGCCGACTGTTTCTCAAATGTGGTCGAACCGGATCAAAATGTTTGATGAGAATCGATGATTCGGTATTTGCTGCACACATGTCTATTAAGGATGATGCTGGTTGTTGTTGTTGTCGTTGCAGTTAAGACAGGAGTAATAAAAGTTCATGCTCGAGTAGATTTTTATTTGTAGTCTACAATAATTTCCTATTTGCCTCGGTAGTATGCTCATTCACACCGATCCCTCCTTCTTAACCATCGTTTCTTCATGTCTTTTCCCCATCCCCATCACTAGATAGGACATATTGATACACTCGGTTATGAAGATTTGTGTGACTGACTGTTGAGTGAATGACTGAGTAGTAGTTGTAGCTGCATAATGTGAAATTGTTGCTGGTAGCCAAAAGGTAGTAATAGTTGCAGGGGCGAGGAATGAAATTGAGATAAAATATATTGTAACTTGTCAAGCCTCGGTCGTTTTTGCTGAGTATAAAGCAGCAGGCATACTAAAATTTATGTAAAATACATTTGCTTATCAATAAATTCTTTATTTATTCTGTCTATCCCGCTCACAGAGTTGGTCATCATACAATAATAATAATGGAACTGGTATGAAATCAGCTTGAGGATGAGAATGATGATGATGATGCAATGATAATAGAACATTGGAGACTTTTGTATTCAGGATGGGTTTATTGGCAAGGTTTCTACAGGGCTGGATCGTACACAGATCCTTTGTACTTTTTGTATTTATGGACACGAATGATTACTATGCTACCTTGCTCACTGCAATCAAATCAACTTTATAAGGTGTGTTCCAATTCATTGCCAATGTCTCCTGGGCTAAGTATTACCCATAGCAGTCCCATAATTTATAAAGGAACAGAGATGGAGATGGCTTCTGACACTAAAAGTTGTATAAATATAAAATAAGTATTAAACATGCATGAAGTCCATGGAACTTGATTCCACTTCTTGGCTGCTTGAGGTGATACTACCATATTTGTTCCCCAACCTATGTCAAATTGAGGTTGTCCTTTGGGTGGGCCAAATCAGTTACGTTTTTTTAATGTAATACAGATGCCAGCAGTGTAGGCGGTTGTGACTACATTTCTCGTTATCCGCCACTTTCTTTGAGAATTTGATTTCCCGAGAAGTGAGATCGTATGTATGCTTTTAAGCCGCTGCTAATTTTTTCCACTCGTAGAGGCCTCCTGCTAGAGATAGACTTCAAAAATAGACCCGGAATTTTGACGCCTTTTGTACTAGAAGCGATTAATAGCGTAAGTGCACACTCGTCGAATGTTAACGGAAGAAGGAGCGGGCAGTGATGGTGAAGAATACCAAAGAGCAAGGATACATTACCATAGAGGAGTAATAAGCAATAATTATCTGTGATTTACAACCGTTGTTAGGTTGAGTAAATACAAACTACCAGATTATTTTCAACTGGGTCGTTTAAAGTTGAAGCTTAAATGATTAACACGGTCTTAGTGGCAATGATAAAATGCTCATAATTTCCAGCTCGAATAGACGTTTAACATAATAAATCGGTCTTAAAGGCACCATTCAGGCTACTCGATGACCGCTTCTACCTAACATATTTCACTTTTTTTCTCCCCGTTCTCCGCCATACTTTAGGTTGAGAGCCTCTCCTTCATCCTTTATGAGCTATGATTATTATTATAGACCTGGGAAGGTAAAAGAATGTGCTGTATTTCCTCCCAAAAATTTCCGACCTGGTCGACTACTTAGTAGTACCTTCCTTTATGCTTGGACTGACTGAGATGCGCATCTTCGGAGGCGATGATTTTTGAATTTTTGATACTGATTTTGTAATCGATTTAGTGATAATGACGGGGAATAATTCGGAAAATCAGGGTGAAGTTGATAAATTTTCCACAGTAGGGTATGAACTCCACGGTGTGGTTTATTTTAAGGATTCTCATCCGGTGGGAGTGATGAAGGGAATTCGTCCTTGTTATGGGGCCAAGCTAGAAAATAAATAATTAAGGTGTTTCCTTTGGCGGCTAAAGTTTTTAACAGGAAAAACTAATATTATAACTATGAATTTCAAATACGACCGGCCTCAAGGGATGTTCTACTACCTCCTCTAAACATCAAACTGGACAGGATTTTATGGGGGTTCCGTATGAGTTGTACGCGTAGTAGTATGTAAGTGTGGGATTCCGATAGGGGTGGTAGTAGTATGTCCATTTTTTCCCTTATAGACCTGGCTGGCGTCTCTAACTTGGAAGATATTTATCACTTTGCTACGAAAATAAACCGAAGCAGATTCCAAGCATTTCATTTTATGTATTACCAGCAGCAGCAGCAACTTGTTTTAGGGTAAGGGCCCTTTAACAGCTTCATGTTAACTCTCCAGCACCACCACACCAGCAAGAGTGCGTCCAGTCAAGTTTTCATGTAATTTCGTGGCTACAAACAAGCTGTACGACGTATATTAATGCCCAGCAAGGACCTTAAAGTGAAGATTGCATGCATCGCCCGCAGTGTGTAAATGACACCGGCTATAGGGAAGGATGATGATAAAAGTAAAAGGGGAGAAGGCAAACTGTATGCATTTCTTAAGCAAGCATGTCAGTATAGTAGTATGTGTGCCCTTATGCATCCCATGCATTCCCAAGGCTCTTCTTAGGAACAAAAGAGCAGTGCGCGTTTAGTTAACCAAGAGTTGCTGGCTGACAGTGCGAAGGAAGGTATACCTGCTCACAGTTGGAGTCAAATTCTTATATTAATTTTCACCTTCGATCTCTCCTGTTAAAACTTCTTTCCCTTAGCTGCGCACATACTCACATAGCTAGATATCTTGTTGAATGAGAGATGAGCAATAGAAGACCCTACCGTTGTCATAAAGTTAGTGGTTTCTTCCCCAAAAAAATCCCTAGTTGTTCCTTTCTTTACAAGAATCGTAATAATAATGAATGTTGTAATGTTGGTCAAAAATATACGTTTAGCTCGGCATGTCTTAAGTGTGGAAGAAGTAGTAGTAGCTTTATTCTTGAAAGATACCTCCTGATAAGGATCGGACTCATGTCGCGCTAGTTCTTGTAGTTTACCCTTTATTTCCCATATAGTGTCAGTGCAAAGAAACTCGCACCTTACCGTCAAAGCAGGTGCTTTTTTGTCACTTGATATTAATTACAGTTTTGCCCTTTGCATTTACATATCGTCTCGATATAAAAATGTCAAGTTAGATTTACCAAGTAGTATGAGCTGGATCGCTGCGTAAAGGCGTACAGGTTTAGGTAATGTAGCTAGCTATCTAAATGATCCTGTTATTGAGTAAAGCAGGAGCTTTGTATCCCTTAGAGGGACA
>JAQFYD010000093.1:0-30625 GCA_034694225.1 Bourletiella hortensis | reverse complement strand
TTCATTGTCAAAATTCGAAAAAACTTAACGAGTGCTGCATGAGTGTAGTTGGCCGGTTTTGCAACGAACGAAAGTGTGAATGGCCGCTTTTGGAGTTTTCGTAAAATGCAAATGTCCCGTTTTGCAGTTTACGTAACGACATGTAATTTGAAATGATTGAAAGCTACACTATATGATAACGATTGATGCCGTGTACCGTTCGTCCATACACCCTGTATTGCCAGCAAAGACGCAATACTAATAACTGCAAGAATAATTCATGCTGTGATATTTTCTTTAGAAACGAATCAAGCAGTTTTCACCGGATTCGAATGATTACCACCAACTTAGGATGCAAGTTTTTAGAATCCTCGCCCAATCCCAATTTCTCCCATCACTTATCTTCATAGTCAGTTTAATTTTATTTTCCGCAATGACAGTGATCATGTCGGGTGTGGACGCGAAACCAGGTAAATGTCCTTTAAATAGTGAATTCAAGTAAAATATCTGGTGCCTAATCTTACGCGCTTTAAAATGTGAATAACGGGAAGGGTATTTTTATTAAAAATTGTATTGCAGCTGGAAAGAAATTACAGTGTTACCAGTGCCGATATATTTTCGACACAATTGATCCTGAAAATTGCAAGCATCCGAATGAGGATCAAACTCCGGTGGGTGTCTGTGAAGACGAGTTGATCTGCGGGAAAATCCTAATGGACAAAGAACTGCATCGGAAATGCGTCGCGCCGGAGGATCATTGTTCGAGGAAGCGGAATACGCGGACATATGCCTGTGATAAGGACTTGTGCAATTCCAGTAGCAAACTCGGTCCATCCACCGTCACAATATTTCTTCCCATTGTTTTTTTACTCATTACCTTAAGAATAATAATTATTTCCAACACCGTTCCTCTTCTTCCTGATCCATTTTGAAAGAAATATAAGCCAATTTTGTCCCCTACAAGAGCGCGCTCAATTCTCCTGATAATTCACTAGCACCCCACCATCTTGCGATTGCGATAATGCATTGAATCCAAGTTATTATTATTGTTGATCATTCATAATTCATTGTGATTGATATACGTGCGTGGTGTTTACTCATGGTGAATAAGATGTTGTTGGTGATGATGAATTACCCGGAAGTCTTGTGATCAAATCAATAACAAGGACGATCCGGCACAGTTTTTTCACGTTCGCTGTAGTAATTTATTAAACTGTTCAGAAAGTTGAAAAAATGATAAAATTTACAGCATCCATCCTACTCCTTGCTCTTCAGGTAGGTAGCAGAACAACAATGAACTTTCCATTATTACACATATAAAACACTTGGCTATCTGCATTCACCTCAATTGTTGTTACTATCACTACAGGTATCCTTAATCTATGGAGCCAAAGGGACGAAAAAGTTGGTCCCGGAATCCTGCATGGGCCAACCGACCAAGTCGGCTGCTACACTTGCCGAGTTGGAAAATTGTATGCAACATGCACCTCCGGATGCGTCCAACACGGTAATTTCCTCAGCTATTTCTCAATCCAGCATTCTAGTATCATGTGTTTCAAGTATGGCTCTCCGCTCCAATTTTAGTGTATCCAGCTCTGCGTTCTGCACAACAGGGGTTTGATTGTAAGTTTTTTCAATTTGTTTCACGGCGGCCATGTTGGATGGCTCTTTTGGTGGTTTTACTTGACAGTATTTCTTTTTAATTTGGCTGTCCCATACTAATAGGCAAACGGATTAAAAAAGCCGGGACTGATGGCATTTATCGAGGAGACCTTCCCCTGGGGTGCTTGGGACAGTTTGAAAGTGGAAATGAAAGCTTGTTCTGGAGGTACGTCCTGACCTCACATGACATTTCCCTGTGTAATCGCCTCCTGTATTTAACGCAGTTATTTTTTTCGCATTGACAGCATACGCCGAAGATGAAGATGACATCACATGTGCGGCAAGCTTGCCATTTACTACCTGTTTGGAAAAGGCCGTGACCAAGGTCAGTAGTACTGACATTCTTCGGGGCTAATGCAAAATACTTGTAACATTTTTTCGTTCACTTTATTTTTCGTTATTTCGCAGGTTTGCAAAGTTCAAACGGCCCCTCCGGCCGTGTCCAACGTTCAGTACCCACCTCCTGCTCCATCCCAGCAATACAATCAAGGAGGCTACAGCTCAGGGCGGAACGGGGGAGGGGCCCCACCACCCCCTGCAGGTGGCTCTGGCGGATCCAGTCCTTGCATCGTCGGTATGCTTGGTGTCTGTCTAAATTCACAAGGATTTACTTTCCAAGGGAAGAAAAAATAAAATGTATCCTCCTCACTGCGCTTGAAACAACGTCCTTCATAATTATTATTGACCTGTCTGAATGAGTCCGGTCAGCAGGTCATGACACATGCGCATATGATTGACGCCAGCAGCCGCCATGATTGAATTGATCATCAAAACAAAGAGAGATTCAAGTTCCATTTTTATTTGTTGTTCATGATGGTGCTGCAACCTTGTTTCAATAATTATTATTTTATATCTACAGACAGAGCTTGAGTATTTTACCTGAAAAAAATGGACGGGGAATTTATTTATTTTCTTTATAAAAAAATAAAAATTATTGGAGCAATTATTTTCTTTTTGGAAATGAGGATGTTGATGAAGAATACTTGAGAGTGACTTTATATTATAATTAATTATAATAATAATAATGACTTTAAGTCTACCGTGTGGGTGATTCATCTGTCCTTATTCTTGGTCTACCTCTTCGTGCTCGAGCGCCATTGTTGTATTGCTCTCTAAAGTATTCTACTTGAGGATTACTCGCTTCCGTTGTTGTTGTCGTCGATCGACTCCTATACCTTGTCCTACCTCGATTATTATTATTATTATTTCTGGCTTCCACAGCAGAGGAAGGTAATGCTGGTGTAAATGACGATGATGAGCTTGGATTGAGCCATTTTGTAATTGTTTTCGTCTCCGTCACAGTCAGTGTTTCCGCTGGAGCGGCAGCAACAGCGGGAGCAACAGGTGGACATTTCTGGCGAGTTTCATAATTTTGTGAGAAATCCTCTTGGAAACTGGGCTCCAAAAGATATTCTCGCTCCAATGGATACTGTTCTTCATCTTCGTCTTCGGCCTGACCTGTTCCAGTACCTGACCTCACTTGACCTCTCTTTAGTCGTCGAGCATAGTAGGAGTAATCATCTGGATACTGAATGTACTCCGGATCGGATTCAACTTCTACAACCGGGCGACGGTAAACTTGTTGTTGTTGTGGAGCTTCATATTGTTGTTGTTGTCGCTGCTGTTGTTGATATTGTTGTTGTGGTTGCTGTTGATATTGCTGCTGTTGTTGGTAGTGTTGTTGTTGTTGCTGCTGCTGCGGAGGTGAAATACGTGGTGAGTATTGATTATTCGCTGGGACACTTCCACGGGAAGTTTGCCTTGATGATGGTGGTGGCGCAGCAGTCGTCACTTCATATCTTGACCTATTGTCACGCAGAATTTTATACTGCGCAGAATCCCTACTGCGCGCAATATTAGTGTCCTTTTTGGAAGCCACCGCAGCACCCAGATTTGTATGCAAATTATCCGATCCAATTTTGCTACCCGTTGGACGACTCTTCCTTCTCTTCTCGCCACGTCCGCCATTATTGTTATTGTTGCCCCGTCTCGTAAACTTCTTTTCATCCTCGACAACAGCGGCGCTCCTGCTCCGCTCTGGTGACGACGTCTGGATCTCCCGCGCTTCACTCCGTGATTGTGATTCTTCATCATAATTCTCGGAATCTTCCAGTGGAACTAAGGTGGCAGAGGGAGTTGCTGCCGGAGTGACTGTTACTGCAGCCGTAGGATTAATCTCAGCTACGGACATGAGAGCAGCTGCAGGCATTTGGGTTGTCATGGGGCGGATTGTAGATGTGAGTGTGATCAAGTCGGACGTGGTCACTTCATAAGTCTTGGTCCGCGTGATGGTCGTAGGGACGGGTTTGTTTCCAAAGAGCAGGGGAATTGTAACCAGGGCCGTGGTTGTCATCGTTTTCACATACGTACTCGTCGACACGTATGTGGAGAGCGTTTCCATGGGTGGGATGACCAAGTTTTGATTAATGGCTCCCAATGCCTGCTGCTGTGGATTTAGCTGAGCTGCTGCTGCTACCTGCTGCTTCTGTTGGAGCAATTGGTACATGAGTAGATTTGTAAGTTGACATGATGCCAGTAGACCTGGAAACAAAAGACAGATAAGAAATCAGAAATTGATTCACTTTCCGACCCAGAGCTACTTATTGCTACTTGCTTTCAAATCCGCCTACAATAAAATTATGGGGATTTGTGTGTGAATGATTACAATAATTATTATTATTCTAATGGACCTATCCCTTTCATGATAATTGCATAATAATTAGAGGGCGTCGGTAGACAGCGAGATAGTGGTGTTAACTGTATAGCAGCAGCAGCAAGGTGAAAAGGTAGTTTTGATAACTGCTGCTACCTAAACGGAGCTACAGGGTGCCAAAAAAGTAATAGAAACCACAAGCAGCATGCAATAATAGCAGCAGCTAGCAGCTCCTTTTGACTTTGACAGTGAAGAAATGTGAGAAATATGTGCTAGCTAACCTTTGTTGTGAATTGCAACAATGATTGAAATTGGAGCTACAATAATGGATTGGATCACATTCTATGTGCATGATCTACCGCACACAACACACACACCTTGCAGTTCATATTTCAGGAACCATAACTCTTTCTGTCCTGTCACTCAAATACACACACATGGAAATAAATGCACACCCACTGGCCGTGACCAGTAGTAGTAGCTATACATTGCTGGTGCATTCGCTTTGGAGTATTTACAGTGGTGTACATGCACAAGTTGGTACGACGATGGGGTGGATGATAAAAATAATAATTACAATGTTGGTCAGCGTAAATGGGATTGATTTAGACACATGCAGTGCCTTAAATCCTGTTAATTGGCATAGCTATGGGCGTGGTCAAGAAAACTCAGTGTGTAATCATGGCAGTGTCTTTCCAGTTAGTTGAAAGTTATAATAATCATAATAATCAAATGGGCAGCAGCAGCCTCCAAAATATGATCTCAATTACATATTTTTAGTCATCTGATCATTCCAATCAATCCACTATGTCCCTCCAGGTGAAATACAGAACGGGTTTCCAAACTATCAGCAGATCATTCCAGTTTTTATTATTTCTTGTACCACTATGCTGTTATGTGATTTTTGAACGGGAAAAAAGTGTAAGCGGAAGATGGGCAAGGAGATTAAAGCTTGAGCATTATATTAGCTGGCATGTGAAACAGTTAAGATTTTTATGTCCTTGAACGCACTTGACTTCTTGGCACCTTTTCTTCACTGGCAATAATAATGATTGCGGCTTTCTATAGTCAATCCAATACAGCACATAGTGCTATTAGCAAAAGGCGATAATGGCTACCTAGCACAAGGGAAAGAGAGAGGAGTTGTTACCAAAGGGGGGAGTGCGTCAAAGTTGAAATTTTCAATGTTAAACTCCATAAGATAATTTGTTTTTTCAAACTCGCTATGCCGCTGGTTGAGTTTAAAAAACCGATTTTCCTTATGGACATTAACATGGAAAATTTAACATGACACATACTCCCCCCTTGGCGAATTTAAAGACCCGGACTTGAGGTCAAGTTTTAGTCCCTTGACTTATGACACGCTCTGTGTAACCCTTAAGCATTCTGAAAGCATGGCTTTCGGTCAACTCGAGAAACTACTGTGAAAATCTATTGTTAAAATTTGCATTATGTAACGTGGGGTGGTACTGATTGAACGGAACCAGTCACAGTCACCAGCAACAACAATGCTGATTGAGTGACAAGGCGATGGATAGCGGTGTTATTCAAGTCCCTTGAATTACCATGGAATTATTTGGGAATTAAAAGGGAAGAAGGAATTATGATTACATGAAGGGAAGAGCTGAAGCTTGAACAGCAACCTCGTTGTTGCCGTAACTTGTTCTTGTGTTAATGACTTGCTCAGCTAATTACAATTACAATGTTCAGCTGCGTTAGAAAACATGCTGCAAGTGGTAATTAGTAGTTTGTGTTACATACTGTAACCCCAAGTACGTGTTCGTTAGTTCCACGACAATATGCATGTGCATACAGCGTGTCGTCCGAGTGCTGTCCTAACTTGTCTCATCATATCACCATAATAATGTCCAACAAAATGGCCATTAAAAAGACTAACAAGAGCAAGAAATAATTCTTCTCATTTTAATAATGGACTCTTAAAGTGTCCATAGTGATTGTTAATAACCAGAAGAATAGATTCCTTGCCTGCACAACAACAACGAGAAGGGAAGGAGCTGTCATTATGCTAATTAATGGAAAAAAATCAACTGTAAGAAAGAATGAAGAAAAGTGAGTGAGTTAGCAAGGCCAGTGGGAAATGTATATCAAGGTCATCATCATCATGTTCCCCTCCTCATCCATTATTACTTTCCTATACACACGAACACACACTATCAACCGCCGTTCTTTCTTCTAACGTCAATAGTTGTGTAAAATAGAAAAATTCAGTAGTAATTATTCAATTATTTATTATAAAAAGTGTAACTGTTTTTTAAGGCCGGACAACAACTAACTCACGTGCCAAACGGAGGATTTTTCTTGCCCCTGCACAGCACAGCCGTAGATCCGGTTTGGAAAACTCAATCGTTATACAATAATCATTTAATAGCCGAATAATTATAGACTTTTGGGGGCTAAACGCTTGTGAGACAGACTGTAGATGATGCAGTGATACGTGGAATAATAATGTAATGACCACACTGTAGATGTGATTTGGATTCCCTGTAATTTAATAATGATCTCCGTAGTAATAATTCTTGTCATTATCAATTCCTCGTAGGGCACAAAATCCAGTCAAATATGTATCATTAACACTGTACACACTCTGCATTCAAATGGCAATTCAGTCGCCATTGTTGTAAATAGTAATTTAAATATTTGTTTAATAAATCTGTCGCTCTGCATTCACAATAATTTGCTCCGTTATTATCGCCTGGATTTTCATTCAGTGTCATTTTTTATTGCCCCCACGGTGCAGCCTATTCTTGCAACACCCTGTATTATTTGTTTTCCCAACTCATAACACACACGCCCCCTCAAGGTGCATGTGCATTCGTGTAGCTACCGCAATTCCAATAATAATTACAATTCTACCAGCAACAATGATTTCTTCATCATTTGTATTCAACGCGGATGACACTGAAAGTTGCTTGCAAATTTTTGCAGAAATTTCCCCAAAAAATATGCAAAATGCATGCAGAATAGAAGATGAAAGCTGAGTTGATTGACAGAGAGATGATGAAGAAATAATGGGAGCGATGAGATTGACGAGGATTTTTTGGCAAAGTAGTGTTACTCGTCTGAGTTTTCCTTAGGATCACCAGCCAAGCATTCACCACCACTGACATAGAACTTGGTTTACTTGCGATACTAAAAACAACAACAGCAACTTGCTTTTGCAACAACGACGACGTTGATACAGTGGAAGCAACAAGTTTGGAAGACCGTGGCAAATTTAGCGAGGAAAAGTTTGTCTATCTATAGCCGTATTCTGCAATTTTGGCTGAATTAATTATTGTACGCAGTAATTATAATGAAATGAATTAATGATGGCTCTGTTGACCACTCATTAAGACTGACTTTTTCTTCACCATCATAATCTCAAGTTAGAATCTTTGCTTTTGTAATTAAGCCTCGTATTTAAGTACAGCATAGGGGAATCAACGAGTCTTGTTCGTACCGCTGTGGCCAGAATGTAAAGCATTACGGATTTTCCACAATATGCAGCAGCAATAGCATAGTAGATTAGTTTTTTTTCAGCTCATATTTACGCACTACTTACTTCCGCTTTCTAAATTTTCCGCCTTTTCAGCAGCCGCAGCAGCACACTAACAAACTGCAATCAACACATATGTGTGTACAGAAGCAGAGCAAAAAATGTATGATTCTTATACTGTCGTCGCCTCGCCGCGTCCTGCCCAAAGTGGCTAACAATTATGAAAATTTTGCAGGGAAATGGCAGGAATCGAAAGCTCCGTTTGTTAAATTCTATGTGAAATTCCATCCATGTGCGACGAATAAGAAATCTGTCTACCAATAAAGGCTCTCTCAGTTATTTGAGAGCCTTTAGTTTCCTCAATCCAACAATAATAGGGATTCATGACGAGGATAATGAATGATGAACTAAAAAGCAACGTGGCTGGCAATGCCATTTGTGGCCGCCGCCGCTATACTTCCATCTGTCACAACAACAGCTCTTCCTGCTTTTGCAATCACAGCGGCTAAATGCCTCCACAAAATAGCAAGATTTACTCACCACATAATGCTCATCGTGATCCTCTGAACTGAATCCTTAACCCATAAGAGGATGTAAAACTGGGAGGACAGAAGAAGAAGAAGAAGAGGTGGCGAACAAATAAAAAAAAGTAGGATTACGAGCAGCTTTTCTTTCACATGTGTCACAACTCATGATGAGTAAGCAAGCAAGCCGGCAAGGAAGCAGGTTTAACTTTTATTTCCCTTTCAGACCAAACACAGAAATAAATAAACTATTAACCTTGATTCTTCTAACGCAGCTATAATAATAAAACACTGAGATCCTCTTCATGTTGGACCTAATTCCACTCTTCTTGTCTTTCTAATAATTCAATCTCAGTCAGCCTCGTCATCATCGTGACAAATGGGACAAGTTTACTCAAGCTTTTGGGAGCATCATCAGCTTGCTCACTTTTAGCTTTGAATTTAAGGGCCAAATTACTGGCTCTTCTAGCCTTGTTTTTAGCGGCTCACTTTATAATACTTTATTTTGTTTGCTTGAAACAAGTGCAACTCAATCAGAGATACTCCTACGGCTGATTTGAAAGGTTCATATACTATGAGAATGTGAGCGGCTAACTGGTCAGTGAATTGATTAGCATTATTGTTAAACTTATGAGCTGCTACTGCTTGACTTGTTCAGCCGCTTCTGTTTCCCTTTCTCACACATGGAGACGGATTACGAAATAATGACTGTTATGATTATTATGACTATTGACGATGAAACCTTGATCAAACATTTAAGTGATTGGAGGTAAATACGTGAAAGTTTACGTCTTTTTTCTTGCAAAGCTTTTAACTTTTTTCATCCAAAAACCCCATGAGGTTCATTCCATATTATGAAATCATCATGAGCTGCTCAATTTATTTCCCTCGTTGGTAAGCAAAACTGATGAAGAACAAGAGGAACAAGTCGTTAACCATATGAGGCATAAAAAATGTAGTTTAGCTATAAAAATTTGAATGCTCTTAAATTTGTTCAACTTATTGGCAAGGTTAAGTTTGGAAAATTAGAGGAACTAAAACATGGAAATTTACTTTAAAAAATGGCCCAACGGATTCAAAATGATTTTTATTATTATTAATTTTCCTGTCTACCAAACTTGGCCTGAATTTTTGAAGGAAGACCAACAACTCATGCTCATCTTTGCTGCTGCTTTGGCTGCTAGTAGCAGTCAGCATCATCGCAACAGCTGTATTTAGAATGGAAAGGGAAAAAGTGAACAAGAAGAGTGAATCGCCGGCGTGACTAAAGAGGAATTATTATAAATGTTTTTTCCATGCCACACACATGCATTTTCATCCTTGTTTTTTCGTCGTGAATGACTGACTGACTGCACATGAGGATGCTGCTGCTGTTGATCTTGTTGTTAAATTAAATAAATGTGAACGGCCGATAAAGATGCGGCGTCGGCTCCTTACTCGTAACTGTATACTATTGCAGGTCAAGGTAGCTATAGCTGCTTGCTTATGGACAGAAAAGTATCTTCTAACTCACTGAACGCATCTTCTTCTTGAGCAGCAACAATCTCTTATGCTAAAGTCGATGCTCATCACCATCATGATTCACATGTCAATGGGACTCTGTACCATTTACTCACTCATTCACTTTTTAATAATGTTTTTAACACCCAACTTTCATTAATTTTCCACACGTTCCTAATCCCTTCATAATCATCTTTCTATGTTCAGTCTGCGAGCTTATTGTGTTGATATTGGAGCAGAAAATCCACTCGCTCGTCAACACCACCACCAAATCCTTAGCGTTTGTTGTTAACAAGCTTAGCTCTGTGGGCATGCATGTCATACTTACATTATGTGCTCCGAGTCATGTTTTTTTAATTTTTTAGCGACGAGAGACTCACGTTTGTACAAGACCTTGCATGTAAAATCCATGGACCATGGAGAGAGACAGGCAGAAGAGGGATGAGAGACAAACAGAGCGAAAAACAAGATGGACCAGAAGCACGAAGGGAGCAGCAGTGGGAGAGAAATTCAAGTTTAGCTACTATACAACTCGTCAACAATAATTCCATTTGGATTCAAGTAACACGTATAGTAAGTTGTCGTTGCTCACAATTTTTGGAGGTGAGCAGGATTATTAAAAGGAAGGATGATCAAATGGGCATAACTCAATTAGCCACAGCCATAGCCATAGCTACCAACAATAATGCAAAGGCAAATCTCTTTCTGTCCAGCCTGCCTCTTCTTGTTGTCATCCTTTTTTCCTAAACTTGACTTTTTCCAACTTGCTGCTCCTGTTGCTGCACCCTGTACAGGAGGATGAGGCCTCTGTGTATTATTATTATTATCCTATCATTCCTATTATTGCTACTTTTGTACACAACAATCCATCCTTCCTATTACCGGTTACGTCATGATGGAGAAGAAGAATATTACTTGTAATTCATTGAAAAATTAATAAACATCATCATCACCTTCCACATTATTATTCCCATGTTGTTGTTGTTGCTGCTGCTGCTGAAAAGGTCCCAAAGCACCTCCAAAATTCAATCCTGCCAAGGCTGCTAATGACTGACGTTTAGTTCTATTCAAAGGGTCCAACATGAGCTGTTCAATATGATCCAAATTGAAGGACTCAAGTCCATCCAAACTGAGCAAATTATTGGCATTCGTTGTTGCATTTGTAAACAATTCTGTTAAATTCCTAAAAGGCACACCATCCGCAACTTTTACATTTTCTTCTTCTTTTCCTCCTCCTTTGGCCAGCAATACTATTGAGCTGATCAGCAGCAGCAGTAATGACACATTTAAAACACTCATTTTTACTTTTTTTGAACACTTTACACTTTTACAACCCAGACGACGACGGTGGACGGCTTCCACAATGCTACATCACCGTTACAACACCAGACACGTACACTTAGTACTAAACGTTGCTGTCTTCTCACAAAAATTCTTGCACTTCGCAATGCTATGGAACTTGTTTTCCAGTAAACTGCGTACAATCACTTATCATCACTTACTAAACTTGCCATTATTCTGACTGAAAAACCGGACGGCTTGAGAAAAATCCACGTGCTTCTTGTTGTTGTACTACACAGCTCATGAGTAAGATGAGGACTGAGGGAAACTGAATGTAAAGAACCTCATCATGATCATCGTCAGGTGGTCCTCATGCTCATGTGGTCGAGTAAAAAGTGAGTTGAAAAAAGCCTTCATCGTCGTCATGGGGTTTGCATGTGTGTTCAAGTAAGTTGTCCAATCTGCAAGTAAAAAGTAGCCAGAACAGATGAGTACAACAAGAAGAAAAGGTAAGGAAACTTGAGGGACGCACATCAGAACCACTACCACCACCACCTGACCAACTAATGCTATGCAATGCATTTGTAAACAAAACTGTTGGATATGACTCTATAGAAAAAATTATTCTACTGACCTTTACCACCACCACCGCCACTACTTCGGCTGCGATCATTAAATAATTATTATTATTGTCAACTTATTATCCTCTCACATTAGCATTCATTATTAATACATCCGCTCGGAGCGAATATCGCTGCAGAATTAAATTTAGAATCTACGCCACCAGCACCAGTCATTGCTTTGTATTTAACATTTGATCCGCCAAGCAGTTTTTTTACTTGATGAAATCAGAGCCTCAGCTGGTGGCCGTGCACGATTTTACAATTATTTTTATCATTATTTTTATTAATATTCTTACTGCTGTTCATGAGAATTTTTTAATTCCAATAATAATAATTAAATCCTCTCACACATTTCTTGTTGCTTCATCATCATCACATCACCCCCATCGCGGCATAATAACGTGTGACACCCTGTGATACAGTAGAGGCTATAGAGGCTTGCCACTACTTTTTGGATCTGCTCAAAATTTTAACCATCCCTTCCCTCCCTCTGTCACCATTTCTGAATTTGTTTTGGTTCGTTCGAACGGCAAGAAATAATAGAGCGCGAATGGAAGCACAATTGCTGCTGCTGTGATCTTGACAGAATATGCGGTTTAACAAACAATTATTGCTATTGCTATTCAGGTGAGACTGTGAGACTTTAAAGCTGCATTACGAATGAATGAATGGTACACACTTTTTAACTGCTATTTGCTTGGCGGTGGTGAATTATTCATGGAAATGCACCACCACCACCGTCCATTCAGCAAGCCTTCTCATCTGACTACAAAGTACGCTACTATTACTGCCATTATTATGTCATGAAATGCATCTGTATCTGTTACGATACAGGACAAGAAGAAAAAAGTGTACAGTGTGTACGAAAACTATTAGATAGGCATGGAATTAAAACTGCGCTCGTATCTGCGGCTGCATATACAACGAAAAGAGCCGCAGCAGCGTGTTGTTGCTGTTGTTGTGGTGCCACAAAGTAAATGTAAATTGGCCCTGCAGAAGTAATAATAATAATAATGATGAAAGTGAAATCAGCAGCCCTCTCTTTTACCTCCTAATCCTCCTCATCCTACTGTATATTCTTCTGTTCTGTGAATGCGTTCATTGAAAAGTGTATTTTTAAACGTTGCAAATTATCATTATGATTATTACGAGAAGAGAACGATCCTTCGTCGTCGTGGTCATTCGTGTGAAGGGGAAGGGAAAATGATTATGATGAAAAGATTTTGAGGAAAAATATAATATGCATTTAAGTTTAGAAGGGGAATTATTTCTGGTTGTGGAAACACGATGATTTATCGTTTGAAACGGCTCAATAATGCTTTTACTTTAATTTCATGCTTGTATCAAATCCGGCCTAAAGCCGCAGCCACAGCAACATGCACTTCAATAATGGACATCATTCTTTGCTTTTGCTATTTACTTGAAAGGGAGTTTTAGAAAGGGCTACGATAACTGTCACCGCCTATACTTTTAAAGCTAAAAAATCTATTGCTCGCCGCTACATTGTTGCAGTAGAAGAATTAGCATAAAAACGGGAGCGATTAGAGTTCGGCTGCTGCTGGCTTCATACAATTATTATTGCATGAAAAAATCCACGTCTACGACGCATTGTAAGGAAGCAGGCAGCTAATAGTGTTGATGAATGGAGCACAAAAAAGTTTCATTCACAACGGCGACTGGCGACTTGCAGCGGCTATAATACTTGTTGCTGTTTTTTTTCTTCTAAATTCCTGGGATGAATAATCATTGGGAAAAAACGACTTACACTTTGATTATCACGCTGCTCTCGCATGACTAAAATTTTAGCCACTTTGCTTCCTCTTGTGACAACGACTTGGAATGAGCCTACATTATGTATCTATGTGGCAGCTATCATTTGGGTGAGAAGTTGAATGACTTATTATTGGCTGACTGACATGACCCCAGTCATGAAGCTAGACGCGTAGTATAATATTCATAATTTGCACCAACTTGGACACAAATTCTGGGCTAAACTAACGTGGAGTAAGTAAGTGCTAGTTTGTAGAGGCAAAAATGATAGAGTTTTCACGAGTGATTTTGCAGTGTGTGAATGGAGACTTGTAACAAGCTACAGGGTTATCAAACGAGCGATAGGAAAGGGCAGGGAAAGATGATAATAATAATTAATTTATGCAATATTCTCACCAGTAATGAAGACTTCAGATACGGCACACTACATTTCACTTCTTCCATCCACAACTTGAACAGTTGGGAAATTTCCTGCTGGAGAATTCTTCCAAGAAGAAAAAACCATGGCAACGAACGGAACCCCGGAAATTGACCCGAATGGACCAGCAGGAGGGGATCCAGGGATGGAAGAAGAGCAAAATTCCGACTTTACATTCGTGGATTCCGGTTATGGGAAAAATTTCATTAAGCTTCTTCACATTCGCCGGGAAGGGGCGACCCATTACATCAAGGAGTTTGAGGTGAACACGAAGCTGGCACTGGATTCCAAGAAGGATTACTTGTATGGGGACAATAGTGACATTGTGGCCACGGACTCACAAAAGAACACGGTGTACATCTTGGCCAAACATCATGGAGTGAAATCCCCGGAGGAATTTGGGCTCCTCCTTTGTAGCCACTTTTTGAGTAAATATTCCCATGTGAACAAAGTGACAGTTTGCATTGAGGAACATGCTTGGGAGCGATTGGTTTCTGACGGGGTGCCTCACAATCATGCCTTCATTTCTACTCCGGTGGCCATCCGATTCTGCACCGTCATTTTCAGGAGAGGAGGTCAGTCAGTCTGTGAACCAAGGGAAATAATTAGGCTCAGTTACTTATGTAGCAATTTTGTTGATATTTTTATGGAATTTTTATAATGATAATTCATAATAGGCTTACCTGAGATTGAATCCGGGCTGAAGGGACTTCGAGTCATCAAGACGACGCAGTCTGCTTTTGAGCATTTTATTCATGATGAATTCAGTACATTGCCGGATATCCATGACCGAATTTTCAGTACGATTGTCTACTCAAGATGGAATTATGGGACAACTGCTGGTGTCGATTATGATTATGCCTGGTAGGTCCAGAACAATCCTTAAATTAAATCCAGAAGTGGCCCATGTTGGCACGGCACGCTCTGTATAATAATGATCTTGATTTTTTTCTTGCAGGAACACAGTGAGGGATTGCATTCTGGACGCATTTGCCGGCCCGCCGGACACGGGAATTTTCTCACCAAGCGTTCAAAATACACTTTATTTAGCACAAAAAAAAGTACTGGAAACGATCCCTCAAATGTCCAAAATTGAAGTCCGCCTTCCCAACAAGCATTACTTCCCTGTGGATTTCTCTAAACTGAACAAAGTTACCACGGCGGAGCATAACGACGAAGTTTTTCTTCCTGTTGATAAACCAGCTGGAAATATTACTGCAATCCTGGGGCGTAAAAGCTTACTTGCTAAACTCTAAATTCGTAAATAATCCTTGGACTTGTTGGAAAATCTGAAAATCACCAAACAGAATTCCATTTAAAATTTCACAAGTAAATAATTTTTGATCACAAGTTAAAATAGTGGCTGCAAAAACTTACTTGCTGAAGATTGAAAAATACATTCCTGAAAATTTAGACCCCGGAAAATAAAAACTACAGCAAAATCCCATGTACAAAATGTGTGGATAATAATAACTATTTTATTTTGTTTGCATTATAATTTTCGTCACAGATTTGACTTACACGTTATTACGTCAACTCTGTCTGCGTTGAAAACACACGGAATTATTATCATGCGGTAGTAAATAATTATATTCAATTCACTATTCAAGTTTCGAATCCACATTCTTTTCTAGATCAACTAGCGATAATAATTGTTATTATTTCCTCTGCTCATCAGTCGGATTTCTCAACTAAATCGATTCTTCCCATCTCTTGCCTTCTCCCATTCTTTTTTCAGTTCCGTGGTAAATTTGTCCTTAAATTGTAAGGCCTTCCGGCCCGCTTGACCTTCGGCTGCTTCTTTGCCTTTGAGGAAAAAATAAACTGTCCACTGGGCTGCTCGACGAATGGGATACGAATTGGCTAATCGATCAACTACTCGGTCGTTCAAAAAATATCTCATGACCCATCGCAGAACCATTTTTATTTTCAAACTGAAATCTGAAACAAAAAAGAATGCACACAAAATTATTCTTACTGTCCCAAACCCCATTTGTCCACCAGTCCACCATACATATTACGAGCTTTTAAACTAAATAATTATTATTATTATAAAACTTACATAGTTGGAAATTCAAGTATTTGTATTCGAAATAGTTTTAAAAATTTCTGATGGATCGATCTGTTTCCCAATGTGAGTGACGACGGATTTTGGATGACCTTACGTCATCATCGGTGCTTCAGGATGTTGTGTTGTTTCTATGGATAAAATTGGTGGACACAATTAATACTTAATTACAAGCAGACAAAGATGACAAAACTAATGAGGCTTAACAATCGAAATGGTGACACAACTTACAAAATGCAACTGAGTTCCAAAACAAACTAAAAATTGAACAAATCTTTATAGTTTTTCGTTCGAAATTTAAATTTCCCGCCGGCCGTCCTCAACTTGCACTCAATGCCCCAAAAGTGTTATTTCTGGACGCATCGAAAGGGCATCGTCAAATCCTGAAAATTACTGGTTTTTAGGTCACAACAGTAAGAATGGTTGGAAGGAGGACGTTCTTAATTGTGCAGTGGGCAACAATGGTAATTTTAACAATGTGTCGCAGAAAGTTCTTGCCAGAATCTTTGGCTATATGACCTCAGCTGACCCTTCCTTTAGGGTCTTCTGGATCCTTCCTTCCTGTCCTTCCGTAGGCCTCAGAACTTCTGGCTCTTTCTTGTCTTTTACACAGTTTCCTCACGGACTACCAGAGTCAGTCACTTCCATCATCGGAAACTCCTTCCTTGAACAACAACGCGACGATTATTGTGAAAAATAAAATTCACAGTAATTGTTCACTTCTTCTACTACCGAAGAACCAAAGCTTGGGAGATTACAAACGAAGCATCGGTCAGAGTTCGGTCATCTTCGTCAGTTTGTTCTTCGTTTGGTGGATCAATCTCTTGTTACTTCTCGTCCAGTTTTGTCCACATGGAGAATCCTCACCTTGGGTAATTGTCCTGTCGTGTTTCCAAGTGAAAAGATGGAGTTTGGTAGTTTATAAGAGGACGAATTGAAGTAATGTGTGGTTTTATGGACAGATTAAATGGATCAACTTGTCCAATACTTTTGTTTGGCTCATCGGTGGAGGATTTACTCTTGCTGGATATTTATTTCAATTGTGGAAGGATAAACGTGAAAATCATGCACTTTGTGTTGTTCGACCAAGTGATGACGATAATATTCAGGATTGTGTAACACTCCTTTGTCAAGCTTGGACTTCTAAACTGGTTGCATTCGTAAGTCAAAGCAATTAATCCATTGAAAATTGGCTGTTTTTGGAGTCTATTTGAAATTGTGGATATTTTTTTCAGGGTGCTGCCTTTCTGGCTTCTTGGCTCCATCTTCTCTGTTTCATAGGCACTGTCGGCCTGGACAAGAAGGCTGCAACTGAAGTGAATCGAGACGATGAAGGGTCGGTTACTTCTTCGAATAGCATTCACCAGTCGTCGTCAATGATGATGGCGATGTCGTCCAAGGATCTCACAACGAACAGTAGCCATTATGATTCCAAGGTTTATTATGACGCAGAATCTGAGCTGGACTTCGTAAATAATAATAGTTTCATGTCCACCCAACGCCGTCAGCGACTCGTCCGTTTCGCCGAGGAAAACGAAGACGATGCGAGGAATAATAACGTATTTGGTATGCTGGCTGTTGCGGCAAGAATTCGCTACGCATTTGCTGCTGGGGGAAATGCTTACAGACAATAACAATCTTGTGCTAGTTTTGAATAAATTTCAAGTTTATTTCTCAAGTATTTCAAGCACTCATCATGCTGTGTATTCATGAACTGTCACATTGATGGACATGTTGTTGGCTATCTGATCTGCGGCGTTTGCCTCAGGGTTAATAGATTCGATAGCATCAGACGATGAAACTTCCTCAGTAGCTTTCTTCTGTGGCTCTGAAGTCGAAAGATCAAGTTCGCTGAATGCTTCTCCAGTATTTTTCTGAGGTATTAAGTTTGAACGGTCGCCATCATCGTCATCGTTTTCTTCCCGATCAGACCGAGGAGGATTTGTAGCCAACGATGAAATTAGTTGCTGAAGTGGCCCAGGAAGTTTGATGTTCTGGGTGAACATTTGACTATGGAAATTTCTATGTTTCAACGAAGGGCTGTGACATCGGGTCTTGTGATGATCCTTTTCATTTGCACCATCGAAATTCCACGTGTTTGTTTGAACTGAATAGAGAAATGGCTCCATTTTCAACTCTTCTGAAGGCACAATGAACAATTCAGCCCTGAAATGAATTTCGTCATGAGTATGCAGAATATAGAATTATTTCTGCGCAGAAATTGGTATGAAGATTCGTAGCAACAATTACAGGAAAGTGACGGAAAATCTTTTGAAGTAATCTTTTGCATTTTTCAAGCCTCCCATTTCCGATGCAACTCGAACCGAGAAATTTGGATCGGGTTTGTAAGTCCAGACGGCACAGATCCCTCCGTGATTTTCGTCATTGTCACCACCAAGACCAAATTTGAAAACATTAATCGATGGATTATTCGAAGATGGACTCTAAATTTCAAAAATAACTTTCAGGCTTGGATTTTTAACTGTAGTTATGATGACAGTTCCAACATATGTACCTGCGCTATGGTTTTCACAGGGTCACGTCGAACGATATCAAGTTGAGTTAATTCTGAAGGACAGTCTTGAACGAAGCCGTGAACATCGGCGATGTGGTCATCCTCGTTGAAACACCAGTCCAGATGTTCTATCGGCGATGTGTCCAACCATCGCCCGTAAGGCCACATGTGTTTATTGTAAGCTCCGATCGATATATTCTTGGCAATGAAATCCTTACAGTGATGCTGACCTATAAATGGCTATAAAAATATCACAAGCTTTTGATTATTTGAATTTTCTTTTAATTAATTATTATTCCAGGTTCATCAATTACCCATTGCCGAAACGAAACATGAACATGGTTGCTCTTGCCCATTGGATATGCCCTGAGGGTGAAACATTTCTCAAGTTGCAATTTCTCTGCCTCTTCTACCTGCAGGGCTTTGACATGTGGAAAAAATGGTCGACACATTTTTGTGAATATTTCATTTTCATCCTTGTCCTCTTCTTGTTGGCCATGGGCCGTCGTTGGAATTGAAATGAGGCTGACGATGAGTGAAAGTGCAATAAATTTTAGAGTTCTAGCGGAGCGTTGAAGCGATTTCGGTTCGTTTCTTCTCCTGTAACCCATCATCATCGTGATCCGGATAACCGATTTCAATTTAAATATTTTCATTATTATTGTTCCGTCCCGATTATGTCATATTATGATGGACGCCTATTTTCTGTTTTTATTCCAGGTTACGTTTCATAGATTCACAAATAATTTGATTTGAAATTTGTTTCGACAAATGGATTTCATGAACGGTGATGCAACCTAGGCACCGAATCAAGCACCATGGCGGCGTGTAAAAAACTGTCAATTCACATGCACTTGGATGCTGTAATAATTAACCCGAAAATATACAGGAATTAATTGCCTTCATGTTCTCTATTGAACGTTATTCTCATTGTCTCAATTCAAAAACCTTGAAGACATAAAAACGGATGCCAAGTCATCATCAACAGGTTGGATTCGCTGTTGCTTCTTCTTTTGTAGCAATGGCTTTTGGTCTCCCTCATGAAGGACTGCCAAAAATTATTGTGTTCAGTGAAGTTATTAAAGTAGATTTGATTAAACTAAGGACGAGATGTGGAAAATAATTATTGCAATGAGTGTGGCATTACTTTCAGCCCTCATGGCCCAACTTGGTTATAACTTTATGAGTCAAGAAGAAACGCTTGCTCCTGTTTTGCCCGATCAATTCTGGGGCCCTTCGTCCCTTATTCAGTCTTCTCAACCTGAAGATACAAAAATCTATAGCGTTTCAGTCACAATTCCAGAAAGTGTTTTGAAGGATCTGAGAACTAAACTGAAATCTGAGTTGGCTTCGAACCGACTTCAGGCTCCGTTAGAAGAAATCACCGGTTTTCAATTAGGATTCAATAGCAACTATTTAAAAACTGTGCTCAGCTACTGGCTGGAAAAGTATGAGTGGCGAGAACGGGAGAAACTTTTAAATAAATATGGTCACTTTTACACCAAAATTTCCGGACTTGACATTCATTTCCAGCATGTGAAAAGTTGGTCGAAAAAATATAAAAAGACCTTCCCACTACTACTCCTTCATGGCTGGCCCGGGTCATTTGTACAGCATCAAAAGGTCATTCCATTGCTGACTGACCCAGCCGATTCCGAGGTCAATTTTGAGGTTAGAAATTTATTCTTGGCCGGTTTTATAGCAAGTCTTTGGATCTAAATTGATTTTAAATGCAAATAGGTGATCGTAGCATCATTGCCAGGATTTGCATTTTCACAAGCGCCGACAAAACCGGGTCTCGGCCCGGCTGAAATGACCGTAATTTTTGTCAAGTTGATGTCCAGGTTGGGTCATGAGAGGTTCTTTGTTCATGGGAACGACTGGGGATCACTTATTGGGCGGTACATGGGCATTCTTTATCCCAAAAAGTGAGTTCAGTTCTAGTGCAGCCAATAAGATTATGGAATGAAATTGAATTAGTTGGAATTTAACCTACTTGTTGTAGTGTCCTGGGTGTCCATTCTATAACATGCAACAATAGGAGTCCTCAGACGGTCGTAAGGTTACTGCTGGGTAGCTTCATACCTCCGTTGTATTATAGCAAGGCCGAATACAAAAGTTTACCTTCCCTTTGGTCAACCCTGGAGCATTATCTTAAGGAAGACGGACACTTTGTTGAAAGGGCTACCAAACCCGAGACACTTGGTCAGTATAGCGTAGCATAGCAGCAAATGTCCCCATGACCCCTTCAAAAATTGACCCCGTTTTTTTGTTTTCAGGCATTGGTTTGTCCCTCTCCCCCTCCGCCCTGGCTGCCTACATCCTAGATAAGTTTTCACTTTGGACCAATCCTCAATACACAAACCTGACGGATGGCGGCCTGACCCAAAAGTTTACTCTGGATGAACTTTTAGACAACGTCATGATTTATTGGGTAACAAACTCCATAACTCCATCCATCCGCCTCTCTTCTGAGGGATTTGGCCATCGTTATAAACTGGACCGGTGAGTTCAAGCAAGCTCGTTTCATTATGACTTGTTCCTTTTGCTGTACCTTACTAATGAAATGTTTGTTTCTTTTCATCACAGAATCCCCTTAAAAGTACCCCTTGGATGTCTCATCCCGCCCAATGATCCAAGTGCATTTGAGCCTAAATCAATGGCCGCTGCTGGCCAATTTAAAAATATTCTGACCTACACACGGGCTCCAGATGGAGGTCATTTCTTTGGCTTTGAACAGCCAGAATTACTCGCAGAAGATTTGCTTCACTTTGTTTCCAAAACTGTTGCGGTGGTGGATGGGAATAAAGCCAAATAAATCTTCAAATCCATCCGACTTGTTGTTTTTTTCTTCAAGCCCACATTATGTGGAGCAAGAGGCAAGAGGCTTGTGTATATTAATCATGTGTATTGTATATGCAGAATGCACTACTAACTACTGGCTGCAATGCTGGCTGTGTATGATAAAGTTGGAGATGAGCATAGTGGGGGAAAGTTGCTATACTCACCAAGACCAGGAAAGCAGACTTTACTGCATTCTCTGTGTGTGTAGACTGTAGACGGAAGTCGTGCCAATGCAGTGAGTGCTGCACATGACCAGCAACCAACCGGGCAGGGATTGCCTCTGTATAGCTATTCATTCCTTTCTGTAGTACGTCGCAGTGTGATTCAGCCAGCCTTCCAGGTGCTCCCAATGGCTTTACATGCACTACTACTTTCCATAACTTTTCCAGCAGCATTCACTCACACAAATTATCCCTATTCCTCCTCACACATGAACAAATTCTCTTCATTATTGTGGTTCAACACAGAAAATTTGTGCCAAGATTTTCTTGTTCGAGCGGATTTCCGGACAGCCACAGGCCACCACTGTTGTGGGTTTCTATAAATAATTAAACTGCATTGCCATAATGGCAGAAGAACGGCGCAGTGCCATTATTAACAACAAGAATCTCATCCAGTCGCTGCTCCTCCTGTTAAAACATAATAATAATTCAAACTTTCTGTAATAATAACTGTGACAACAACAACAATTGTGATGAGGTAAATAGTTAAATGGTGCTAGAGAACTATTATTATTATCGGGTCATGCAGGTCATGACCGTCCTTCTGGATTTCAACAAGTGAGTGTGTTTAGCCATGCATTTCTGGATTGATAAACGAGCAAGTCAGTTACAATATGGGAGGAGACGTCCGGGAACTTTTTATGGTAAAAACAACAACCGCCTCATTGCCCTCATTCAGTCACTTGATATGGGAATTTTTGCTAAAAATTTGTGTTTATATTATGATCCAACAGCCAGCAGACCATCGGGACTTGGAAGGGATAAAAATTTAAATGGTTCTTCACCAGGATCATCCACAAATTCTGGAGGAGGAAGCAGCAGCAGCAGCAGTAGTAGCAACAGCAACAATCGCAATGGAAACGGACGGAGCGGAATATTTTCTCACAACAATAGTAGACAAGGGAATGGTAGACAACAGCAAGAATATAACAATGCTCAGCCAACAATGCAAAATAGCAACAATGGGAGAAACCATCTTCATCATGAGCCTAATAATCACGTGAGCAGGTCAGCGACAACGACGGCAGATGGACGTCAAAATAATTCAGGATTGAATCGCCATCATCATCATAATCATCATCACCAAACAAGAGGGGAATACAATAGTAACAACAATCAACCACTTGTGAACCAGAGTTACATCCAAGAACAATTACTATTTCGCCCACACTCCCCACTATCAACCTCCTCCACGTCCTCCTCATCCTCCTCGTCCGACATAAACGACCCCAAATGGACACGTACAAAACGAATCGGTCTCACGCTCTGCTTCATGGCCTTCATTCTAATCGGAACGGTGGCAGCCAAGTTGATCATCGAAGGTCCGAGCATGATAGATGCCGCCAGGGGACGCCATCAAGCCTCGCCATATTACTTTCTAATTACCGAACTCGTCTTTATCCTTTTCGCCGTAGCTTTATTTTTTACTGGAGTTGCCTGTCTTCGCAAACGCACCAATCAATATCTCCTTCGTCAATTCCAACAACATATTCTCCAATCAGCTTCCGGCGCTACGACTGTCCGGACCTCTGAAGTTAGCAGCAGCAGTCGGAGTCAGTCGCAAAATTCGTCTCATCCGCCGCCACTCTCAACTTCCACCGCTCCGAATTTCCCAAACTTTTCGTCTTCATCGGTTGCGGATAATTTCTTGGATTTTAGCAGCACCAGCAACGCCGATCAATCCCTTCCACCGCCGTATCATCGCTCACCAAATTTTCCCGTTCTTCACCACCAGTCCGACCCGTCGTCATCAGCTGGAGCTCAGTGCCATCATCATCATCACCATCATCTCATTTATAGCAGTAACAATTCACCATCCCGAGGAGCAGTTGTTCAGTCATGTCCCCATTATTCCCTACCACCAACTGCTCATCATCCACATTTGGGAACATTTCAATCACCCCGAACAACAGCGTCAACGCCAGAGATAGTTTCCCACATTAATAATAATACGGCCGGGCAACAACAGCAGCGGGTATTAGGAGCTAATAGACGGCACAATTACTATGCTCATCGACATGTTATGCATCATGAGATGCAGGAGCCCCCACCTTACCACATTGCTCTGTATCTCCCTCTACCTAAAGAGTTTCAAGAGGATGATGAAGATGATGAGATTATTAAATCAACTGCTGAGAAATCAAAAGTGTCGCAAGACGAGGAGGATTATGAAGAAATTATTTCGCAGACGAGGATCATCATGGAAGAGGAAGAGGAAGGAGCGCAGCGGGGGGAAGATGATGGCCGTGCTTGCGAAACCCCTCCGCCATCTTATGATGAATTTGCAATCAAACAAGTTTAATTCCTATCAACTATTTCTCTTCATTTTTTAAAATATTTTTCCGTTCAATAAAATCATTCATTCCTCACAATTATTTGACGTTGTCCTTTTTTAATTGAGACAAGTATTGAAAACGAGAATTACTTGGAATTTCCTTATATACAGCGTTAAGACACCATATCCACCTTTTTTAGCATCTGCAGCAGCGCCTGTGTACACAAAATGGACGCCTTGGCGTAGATTTGACTTTGATAATTGTTTTTGCATTTTGAGCAAACAACAATTGCATTTGTTATTGGTGTCAAATGGAAGGTAAAAGTTGTTTGGACAAAAGACACTGAAAGAAAAACATTGCTCTCTCTCTCTCTCCCTCTCTCACCTGTTCTGCACCCTTTTCCACACTTTCCAATCCCATCAGCCTCTCTTGCTTCTTGTGAGCACGATAAATATGGAGAATATTTATCACATTTCACTTCTCACAGTCATCAATTTGTTAATTATTATTCTGTTGACCACCCAACAGACGGGGACTAACAGCAGTGGGAATGATGCAAGGGCCAAGTCCATGGTGGGATTTTGTGAGTCTGAGTTTTACATTCCAAAATCCAAGTCATCCTGTCCCCATGGGATAACGTTTGGGAAACGCTCTCCCAAATGCGTTTGCATTAAGGGAATGTAAGTTGAAAAAGTCATAGCCATTCTTCTTACTTAGTCGTATACATTATGGGCTTGAATGAGTGCCAGATGAATAACTAATGTGAGGGTGAAAACATGGTGTCCATCCAGATATCGACTGTACTTCAGCAACTGTGAAATGGCGGATGGATTTGCCGAAGAGGTTTGCACACTTCTGAATGACACTGCATTTGATAATCGCGTCGTGGCCATCAAACTGACCAAGGAGCCCAACTGGGACAAAACGGGTGTGGCCTTTAATCGGCTCGTGGGCGGAGGTGCGGAATGGGACTATATTTCCGAAGGGTCCAAGGCCCGTCTCACAGGGAGTACCTTCTATGCTATCAATGGTGAAGCCATGATTAGCTATACGGAACATAAAACTAAAGCACGGAAGAGTACGATCTGCATCCAGAAGGCCAGCCTGACCAATATCATTTGCTACTATCGTCATTCGGACAACGTGGATAAATGGCATATTGAGCCCAGCTCGGATGTCATTGTCAGGCCAACATGTCCTACCGAATATAAACCCATGGTGAAGAAACGTTGCTTCAATCCGTTAACGCTCCTGGATTGTAATTCACTGAACCATTCTTTCACACTTTGAACCACACTTGTACATAAAATAATTACAGCTGGTTAAAATGGATGAATAATTTGTTTTTCACAGCGGACTGTCAAGTCCCATGTCTCAAGTCTAACTTAATGACGAGTGATGGCTCAAGTGATGGAATGTACGAGGGGATCCCGAATCTAGAGGGGAACTGTACCGATCCGCTGGCATTCTTCGCTCATGAAAACAAATTCATCGACCGTCAACTCCTCATGTACATGGTCATAGAGCAGATGTCAGCTACAAATGTGACCATCCCATCACCCAAAAGTGACGGGATCATCAAGGCATTTCAAATTTATGACCAAGTCTATGACATTGCAACGCGCTCCTGTACACATCCTTACCTCCGCATCGACGTCCTTCAACTGTCTTCCAAATTTTTCAATTATCTCCATCGCGCCAATAAACTTCAATATGACATCAAGCTGAGTGACGATGATTTCAGCTGGATCCAAACAATTTTAAGTCAATGTCAGGCCAATATGACACAATATAAATTGTCCGCCGAGGGGACCGGAGAGTGTCCTGGACTGTCGCAGTTGGTAAGTTCTTCCAGTTACGCATCGGCTTTAGCGTTTTATCGCGGATGCTTTATCGCCTTTGTTTTTTCAAGGCACAAGGTTACTGCCATCCAAATACATCGGCCACTTGTGATTTCCGTCCAGTCAGGATCTCTCCGCTGTATGCAAACTACAAGAAGAAGCACTACGTGCCCGAATTCATTTGGCTTTTCTTGGATATCGTTCACATGAACTGCTTCGACTACTTCAAAGATGCCTACAGAATGTTCCACACGATGGAGCAAGTCTATGAACAAATATTTACCACGCCTATACGCGACTATTGGTAAGTGTCCGCATTAATTCCAACGTGATTAAATCCAGGTCAGTCAGAGGTCACTTACTTTATGCATTATAGGCACCAGCCCACATGGAACGATGGGATTAAATTCTCCATGCTCACAGTCCTCGCCGATATTGTCATGTGGAACACACAGATTTGCGCCGAGTCCATTTACAGTCACCATGACCACAAGCTTCATCGACTCGCCCGACCCTCACAGTTTCATTATCCTATGAGGAAGTAAGGAGCCTTTTTATTAATTTCCTCACATTGGTTCACAAAAATACAGTCGATTTTTTTAACATTATTTTAGGAAACGAGCAGCAGAGCAAATTTCCGTGGGATATAATATCGGCTGTGCGAAAAATAAAAATGATATTAAAATAGAAGGTTGCACAGAAAAGAAGACGAATCCATCGAAAGGGAAAAATCCTGCATTAGCCTCCTCCGCCGGCTCTTCCGGAGGACATGGCTCCAAGTCATAGCTCTTCATGATTAATGAGCTATTTAATTTATTATTTTTTTATTCGTGCCATGTGTATGTTTTTATAACAAAAAATTCGCATTTCTCTTCACTATTATTTCATCTGGGAGCTGTCCTCATTATTATAATTGTTATTCCCATTTGAAAACTTCCGCTCTGCTATTGTGGTCCCTGCCATGGCGGCACCACCACCACTGCCGGCTTCCGAAGTCTTGGTCGCAGATGACGATGCCGCGACTGGCTGAGGCTGATTCACACGATTTTTGGCCATCATTTTCCGATAGCGGAAGGCATACAGAATGGCGGTGACAATGGAAAGTAGCACAATGAGGAGGCCTACTGACTGCAAACAAAATCAAATTTTGAACCGAACTGAAGTTCAAACACGGCCATTGTAAATACGGAACTTACAGCTCCAGCAAGTTTGAGAAGGTAGTCGTTGCATACTCCGTGTGTTGAAGGGTCATTTTTCCCATGGGCTACATAGCGCATATAGTCACTTCTTCGACTGATGGCGCAAATGGAAGGAAACGGAGCCGTTTCTGAGCTCCTGTTCTGAAATGTTTCATAGAAAGCATCCAACTGTCTAACTAAATGGATTTCCAAGGCCACTCCGGCCAGTAGGAGAACGGTGAGCAATGAGATGACGGCAGCAGACATGGCAAAGAGTTTAGCCTGCACATAAGATCATAAAAGTTGGAATTTGTCCGAAAAATCATGGGGTTTTAAGGCTAACACTTACGTACTGCTCTCGTCTTTTCCTTCGGTCCTCAACCAGGGCAATTGACTGTTGTTCCAGGACGGGTAGAAGAGGATCAATATTTTCCGCCACAGCCGGATCATCAAGCGTAAATTCACTTTCGTTTTCTTCCAGCACTTGAGAAGAAAGTCCAGCGCTGGTTGCGGGTGAAATTATGGCAGCAATTGTAGTCGCTTTTGTTTCCTCTGCTTTATGATTCCGTTTGATGACGGATGGTCCCATCGGAGTGTCCGTGCCGATTATGCAAGCGGCCGTGGTAACTGCCGTGGTGATGGAGAGTCTCGCGCCTAAATTGCCCTCAGGGTATCCTCGTACATCATTTTTCCTCCGTGTGAGCGAGATCTCATGCATGAGATTGAGTACGAGAACGATGTGAACCAGGGTTAAAAGTATGAGGGCCAGGAGGAAATACCAATCCAGTTTGCCTCGATAATATTCACTTTCCTTTCTGACCCACCTGACCTTGTCAAAGGCCGTCGTGACGACCATCATATTCTTCCCTTCTTCTCTTTCCCATATTTCACCCCGCTCCACATAATTACTAAATCTATGATCGTCATAACTTGCATCTCCTACAAGAAGAATCCCAATTACGCCGAGAACCTGAAGAAAATTTTCAAAATGTTGCACAAAATGATTTACTCCCCGCGACCAGTTTCGTATATTATTCAGTTTAGCTGCTATTACTTACCACTGCAAATGCCTGAAGGATTGCCACATGTCCTGAAGTAATTTTGCAGGAAGATGAGATTTTTTCCATAATAATTTGTCGTCCATTTAGTTTTCATCGGGTTCCTTTGAAAAAACTGCACAAATTTCCGCACTGCAATAATAATTCTGCCATTTGATCGTTATTTCTCCCGCCTAACGAGGAAACGCGAAATTTAAAAGTTGGCGGTCGTTATGTTCTGGCGCTCAAACTCTCAGCGCCGTTTTCATGGCAATTGCGAAAAGAGAAAAGTTTCCACTGCTGTTTTTAAAAAAAGAGGTACTCATTCTAATCTTTTTTATTGTTATTATTATCTCAAATCTTCCAATCTCGTCTACAGTCTTATTAAATGGTTATTTTTTAGTCCGTGACAGTAAATGTCTGCCTAAATAGTTTCTATTCTAAGATGGAAAACCACACGTGGTGAAAGGAAAGCAGCGATGATCATAAAATTTCGAATCAGTTCTACGAACGTTAAGTTAATGCATGTTTTACAGCAAGAAGAGTTTCCGAGGCGCTATATTTTGACGTAAATGTTTCTTCAATCAGAACACATTAGTTTCTCTAAATCCACACATGTTTTTTCAACTATAATAACAGCCGTGAAAATTTATAATAATTAAAATTTAACAACAGTAAATTTCTCACTCTCAAACAATTATTATTTTTTCAAACTAACATTAATGATAGTTCACAACCATAAAAATTGTTTACAATTATTTTAATAATTATTTCTTCTCGTTCGTTTTCGTAGACAAACTCTACAAAAGGCGACTAATACTTTGACCACCATATTGGCATTATTTTTAGTTATTCCAAGATTTACAAAGGGGATGTAGTATTAAAATGGGCAGAATAATAATAAGTATGAAGCATGTATAACTAATGCTAATCACGTATATATTTTGTTCAGGATTACAAATCACAACCTGAGGGTAACAACAGTTTGTTTCTTATATTTTTGGTTACGGAACCAAATTATTATTATTATGGATTTAGAAAAAGCACCCGTTTCTGATTGTTTCTTCATCATTCTGGGCAAGGACTTGTAATTATAATAATAAGAAGAACATTTCCAACATGAACATAGTATTGTATTTTAAATGTGGTGAAAAGTTACTTGAGGCCGTTGAATTTTTCTTCTTTTCCTTGTTCTGAGACTGATAAAAAAGTAATGAGCGATAATGGGCAGGGACGTAAGAGGTGAGCATTGTTGTTCAGGACGTGAAAAGATGGATTGGAAAACCTGGAGGAAAACAGAGACATTTTGCGGGTGATATCACAAAGATTTCTGCGGAGCTAGATCAATAATAAGTTACGGAGATTATTATGCAAATGTTAAGGAGCGAGTTATAATAATTACACGGTAGTGACCCTATCATAAACACTACTAATAATCTCGTCATTCTTTGATTGTCAAGAAACCCCGGTTTCCTTCACTGACCTCCTCGCACAGTTGTGATAAATATACAGGGCGAGAAGGATAATTAGAATGATTACAAAGACAACAATCAAGTATTCATAATTGTAATTAAATTGGCAGCCAACTTCATCGGAAGAGTCGGGACAGTCACTGAGTCCATTGCAGAGAACTTGGCTTGGAAGACAGCCGTCAATGGACGCACAATAAAATTGACACACGGACTCGGACTGCTTCTGAATCATTACATAATTCAGCTTGACCCCTTGGGTCGACACCAACTCCAACACGAGCTTATTGTCCGTAGCCCGAATCCGGTCATAATTTGGAGAATAAATATTCACTTGGTCGGGACATAGTTGAAGAATGTTGGAAGCATTTGTGAGGAGATAATTATTATTATTGTTGCCGTTCTTGTTGTAGTAATAGCTGCTACTACTACTCTTCATTGTACACTGTTGATGACTACAGTCCACAAGATTATTATTGTTGTAGTCATCCTCGCGGAAATTGTTGCTACTTGTGTACATGTTGTGTACCAAGAGTGAACTTTGATCACAATCGATCCTCTGGGTTGGATCACTGTTGAAGACATAGGCGTAGTAATAGTTTGATGGAGGTTGAACGATTACGACGGAACCGTTGGTGAGATGGATTAACCCCGAGAGCGATGTGTATGTCCGAACTTCGGTCAATTCTTCTTGCTCCAGGCCAGGTCGCTCTTTTGTGTAACTGAAAAACAAACATTTTATTCGAATTTTGAAAAGTCCGAAACGTTTTGCTGCAAAAACTTTCTCACTCACCTTCCGTTGAAATAAAAATGCGATGCATCGGCCCAGTGTTCCATATTCTGCACAACAATCTCAATCTGCTGAGCAAATTTTGAGCTGAATCGAACTGTATTGTTGATATTTGTACAGAAGCAGCCATGTTGAATCCGGGTTTCATTACTGAAACTTTTGTAGTATTTAATTTGACCTGTCATCAGGCCTTTCCCGTGACCAGATGATTTCTCTTCCCGATCTTTCTTCTTCCCTCCAATTTGACTCGTCAAAGAGCACTCATAGCGACGAGTTTTTTCGTTGAATATTGTCGAGCATGTGGGACTGCCAAAAAAGAAACAAAATCATGGGATAAAAGACAAAATCAAATTGATTGCTTTTTCACAAAACAGATCTGTAATTAATTACCTTGGCATGAGATAGAAATCGAGTAGAATTGTTCCCGGAAGAAATTGGTAAAAACAACGAATATTTCGCCTTCCCCCACGCCCATACAAA
>JAQFYD010000092.1:0-30739 GCA_034694225.1 Bourletiella hortensis | reverse complement strand
TCTAACTGTTGCCTGGACAGGCTCCTGAACTATCCAACAGATTACAATTGATTCCGATGCACATCAAGACCCAAAAGTGCTCTTTCTCTCATTTCTGCTCAGTTTCGGCGTGAATTACGTATAGATGTAGGTAAAAATACAAGTGTCCCGGATGTCCCGGAAAATTCTGGTGCCCCCCCAGAATTGTCCCGGCCTGACATTTTGGAAAGTTGGCAGCCCTACACGTGACCTTGTAATAAACGCCTAGTGCAGATTGCAATTTCACAACAGACTGGCCCCTCATGCGCCACCCTTTCCAGTAACGTTGAATTACAGGACTCGTTGAAATCAAATGGGACGAGGGGCGTCTGTTAAGCGAATAAGAATTACACCAGGTGACCCAACAGATTCTCCACATTCGTAATTATTTATTTCGACATGTATTTTGCCGCTGTTGGACACATTCCAAAGTTTCGGACAAAGCTTCTAAATCATGAAGATGGCAGCATAGAGATAGTCGCAATAATAACTGTCAAACATGACGAGGAACCACTGGCCCTCAACAATCTGCCGGAGCTGAAGGACGGAGAACTGTAAAAGCAAAGACACCATACATGTAAGGTTTGAACACTTGTGTGAAGGTACGGATAGGATGAATTGATATTTAATAAGGGCTTCTTTACTACCCATGTAAGAACGGTGGAAAAGAATGCCGTAGGCAGGCAAAATATGCACAGCATGTCAAACTTGTTAGCAATTCCATACGTGGCTGGCTTCACGGGCAAGATGGAGGTAAGCACGACCAAAATCCCGTTCTGAATCCAAACGATCCACAGTGGAACCAGGTAATATTTCCGCTTGGACATTTCCATGGTTACCTGCGACATATTTTTGCCCATGCATGGCCAAGTTGTACTATTCGTGGTCGCAAACAGCATTTCTTCATGTGTACAATTGAGACTGTATTGCTTTGATTACCAGCTGGCAAAAGAAGAGCGGGATTAGGACCACATAGGCCACATAAATAAATAAAATGCTTAATGGGATGCAAATGACGTGATATCTGTATCGGTTGAATCCAATGGCGACGAGATATGCGAAGGAGACGGTCTGAAATCAATCGAAAGTTGCAAAACATGGTTTTGCAAATCAAGTCCCGTCATATATGCAGGAAGCGTACCGTAATGAGAAGCATAATGAGAAGGACGCCATAGTGAGGTGGGTTCTTCTTAAAACGGACGTAAAAGAACGTTGATGAGAATATTACTCTGTGCACAGACATTATACAGGAATTAAAAAGATGATCGAGTTATGTCAAGTTCTTGCTCAAGCTCCCTCACAGTGGAATCAAAGTCCAGGAGACGGTAGCACGTTCAAAGGCCATTGGTAAGCTACGTAAAAAAGACTGAATGAGGTGACAGGAAAGTTTTCGCCATGAAATAGTAGTACCAACTTGTCTACGAAGAAAAAGTAGCTGCAGATGATGGCAAATTGGGCCGATTTTATCAGCAACGTCTTGCAAACAAACGCGATCACTTCCTGTCATCAAAGTTACCATATTTCATGTATTGTTACGGAAGATTAAGTGATTGTAAATGCAGAAGACTTGTATTAATTGAGTTATGTGCCTTGCTTACTTCCTTCTCTTCATCAGAAGATTGCACTGCGCCCTCAGATGGCACAATTCCATCTTCAACTCCGCTCGCTCTTCCATCCCGGTTTCTCTTGGTCTTGCCACAACAATTGGCCAGCCTTTGAAATCTGGTAGCAAACTTCCCACCTTCCTTAGTAGCCCGATCATCCTGTGCTTCACCCACGAGAAAATTGCTATCCATGGTAACTGATGATGAGTATACCCGAATTTGTTGAGTATAACTGTATAACTCTAGATGAGTACACAATCAAGGAGTCTGAGTGATCCTAGATTTGGGCTTTTTTCGAGCCAATTTCTCCGTTGAAACATGAGTTCTGAAAGGCATCCGCCAATCCGCCAAGAAATGGCAAATTAAGAAATAACTCTATTAAAGCAGCTCGTCATGGCAACCTAAACGAGCCTGTAGTTTACCATCCCACACTTGACATTCCCGATTCCCTCCTGTGGGTGACCTTACCTCGGCCGGCTCGAGAAATGCACGGAAAGAAGAAGTGCTAATGGTGAAGGTAATCTGAGCATAGCTGTAATTGTTGTTGTGGTGCCGAAAAAGTGGCAAATTGTCAGATGGCCTGTTGTGTACAAGCAATGCTCGGCTTTTGTGTCACAAAGAAATAAGAAATACACGTAGGCTGACAGTAAATTATTGACAGGAAAATTGGCGGAAAAGTTGAATTTCAGTGGAAAAAAACTGTGACCTGCAACTGCAGACCTGTTCTGCTCCTGTCGTTTCGTACAATCTGCTCTACACAGTTCAGTCACAGCAGTCCGAAAAAGCGGAAAAATTTCGTGCAGACTAAAATGTAGAGCAGTTAACTTACTGTAGATCAAAATGAGTTCCAAGGCAGTTATTGCGATTATTTGTGTATTTATTGGTTGTTGTATTAACGTTGTATTTTTGGAACTTCTAGTCCTGTAAGTGATATTATGTTCCTGTCCAGATTATTTCATTTGTTTAACATGTTTTACATGGTGATCTATGATGTGATTTAGAGCTGACCCAGGAAGTGGAAATCTAATTACATTTTCACAGTTCGTCTTAATATCCTTGGAAGGTTTCATAACTACTTTGAGATGCGGTACAAAGAAGCCTTCCGTCCCCATCAGGTAAGCTCATGTCAGAGTCAGAGTTCATCCATGTGTTGCTTAATTATGACTTGTGTAATTTGAATTTTCTTGTGTTTATAGCGAGTACATTATACTTGTCGTATTCTTTTTCTTGGTGAGTACGACGAACAACATGGCTTTCAATTTCAACATCTCCATGACACTGCATCTGATTTTTCGAGCTGTAAGATAACTTTTTTTCATTGTTTAGTCTGATGGATTTGTGACAGAGAAAGAGTATTATTTTTTGCATTGGTATCAGGGCTCTCTGATGGCGAACATGATATTAGGAATGATTATCATGCACAAGAGGTACAATTTCATGAAATATGCCTCAGTCGCAATGATCTCGGTCGGTATTGCAGTATGTACGATTGCGTCAGGGAAAGATGTTGGAGTAAGTGACCAAATCATGTCTTAATGAAATGCATTCGTCTGATACTGACCTGGTTACATTTTCGGTTGTAGAGTACGCCAAATTCTAGTCCAGAGGGGCAGTATTCTGATTACTTTTGGTGGGTAGTTGGTGAGTCTCGTAATATATGATTTCGAAGCCAGCTTGAATCTTGGGCTTGTGTGCCCAATCACGGCAGTTTTCTTCATTGAGGTTACCTTATTTTAGGAATAACAATTCTGACATTTGCCCTCTTCATGTCCGCCCGGATGGGACTCTACCAGGAGGTAATGTACGCTAAGTATGGAAAGCATCCTAGAGAGGCTCTATTTTTCACGGTGAGTTTGGGCATTCAAGATGTTAACGAATAGTTAGCACTAGAAGGGTCATTTCATCTGTTTTTAATGTTTGCAGCATTTCTTGCCGTTGCCGGGGTTTCTGCTGTTGTATTCTGATCTGGGAACTCACGTAGCAATCGCCAACAGTTCCACTCCTGTTAGCATCCTCGGATTTTCGTTACCATCTATATGGGCCTACATTGCGGGCAATGTTCTTACGCAGTAAGTTTCTACGCTTTATTAGCTACAGATACTTTGATGTCGAATAATTCATCACTACGGCATTTCCATTTTTAAGGTGTATCTGCATCAACTCGGTCTTTGTTCTAACAACGGAATGCACGTCGTTGACAGTAACTTTAGTCGTGACTCTTCGCAAGTTTTTGAGTCTGATCTTCTCAATATTTTACTTCAATAATCCATTCACTCTCCAGCACTGGCTGGGCACCCTGCTTGTGTTCGCGGGAACGTTCTTGTATTCCGACATACCTGGTCTGATAAAGCAGCAAAGGGAAGGAGTGGCAGCCAAGCGTAAAGCTAACTGAAAAGCTTCGGACGGCCTCAACTCAGGCACTCTCATCTGATGTTTTTATGCCATTTAATATTGTTCGTGCTGTCTCTTGCCGTTGTGGGCTGCATTGCCCTTAATCCTTTCATCGAAGGATTAGTCAATTAAATATGTATTTCTAAGGGAACCTATGAGTCTCAGAACGAAAACAGTTGATGCAAGTCGCAAGTGTCCCTATGGACTGAATCTGTAGGTCTGTGATAGTATGTTGCATAATGCTACACATAATGCGCGTTGCTATTATTTTGTTTTCTGCTCAACTTGATAATAAATATGAAGAAAAATAATTTACCTGTATTACAAATAAAATATGTTTAATATTTTTTTATCATTAACAGACGCATCTTAAGTTAACTTTCTGGAAGTAATGGGATAGATTCTTCCGTGTTCTCCAATGAATCGGAAATGAGGATCACCGTAAACTTCCACGGAAGGGAGGAAAAATTCAGAATCTAAAACACATAGATAACTTATGTTCAACGTTCAGAAATCAAGATCTCAAGTAGAGGTCGCAGAACCCAAAAACTTACCTTTATCTTGTAGCCTAGAATTCATTTCGTCAGCCATCATTTTGATCTCCCGATAAGTGAAAAGAAGAGCGTCAGTGGGCACACCAAAAACGCCGAAGTCTATAAGTATCACTTTGCCAGGTTTAACACGAGCCACGTCAAAAACAACTGAAAGTCAAATCAGTCATTATACTTGTGTTATTCTCAAATCAGAAAGCATTATTATCCTTATTATCCTTACAGCTCTCTAGGGGGAACTTCCCGTGCACTCTTTTGACGAAGAAATTGTGAATGTCTTCTATGATAGCATCCCGTTGGGCCGGAATTTTTTCATACCCTCCAGACGTTTCTCTTTGACTTATGCCTGGCCACATAATGAAAGATTAATAATTGGAATTCCGCTGTAGGCTCACATATAAAATGCTAAGAAAAAGAAAATACTCACAGATAAGTCTATTCTCGAGCACGAAACATCGGAATTCCGTCGCAGGGTCCAGATCTGTCCACTGACGAAGGCAAAGATAATACTCGCAAGGTGCACCGTCTCCATTCAGGCAATCCTAAAGTACCCAAAAATTTTTACTTCCGACTTACTAATAGCATGGTCATGGCAACAATACCTTAAAGGGTTCATGAAGTACGCTGTAAACGTTAGTTGAAGATTTCAGGGGTAAATAAATATCGCCAGGGAGAAATGAACGTAAGCTTCTGTTGAAGGCAATCCACATGGCATCCTACAATAGAAGAACAAATTACAACTTGCACTTTTTCTCATCGTTCTCCAAATGGACCTGAATGCCAGGATTAGGATCAGACCTTTGGCGACTTCCAGTTTAACTTTGGAAACACAGATCCACCCAAGGACTCAATAGCACGTTTAATCTGCTGGTCGAATTCCTCAAAGTTCTTGAAATCGACCTCTGGGTTCTCAATTATGTCGTCGTCATCATCACTACTTAATTCATTTAATAAGGCAGGGCCTGTCGGGCGCTCACCGTCGAACGAAATGTTTGAATCTAAAGACTCACTGGAACTGTGAATGTTTCTGAATGAAGATGACTCAGTATTTAGAGGCAAACGCATTATGTCTGAACGTAGATACTGCAACACATCGTTCGGTATTCTAAGTATTTCTGTTTTGATGGTCACATCCGTGAAGTCCTTGTACCATGTTGGGAGTAAAGTGCACACGAAGTCATGCTGAGATGGGGAATAATAATCACAATAACTTTCCTCTTCCTGTAATTCTGGCTCAGACATGTTCTGTAAGCATATAAATCAAGAATTTCTTCATTTTGCATCGTAAAGGAGTATAATAATAATAATAAAGACTACTGCCGACAACTATCACAATCCTTACCAGGTTACGAATGTTGATGCAGACCTTTAAAATACTGCTCTGTCTTACAAAATTAAAATGCAAGGTCGCAGTTTTGAATGAAAACGCAAGTATACTGTGTCCTAACAAATATTATTACAACACAAAAACCGAATTGTACGAATTATAATATCGATACAATATACAATACAACGTGGACACAACTTCACACAACATAAGGATTTCGTATGCTTGGCGCCTTCTTAACAGTAAGCATAGAGAAAATCTGGGTATCACTGTATCCCTTCAAGTACTCATTCTTGCCATGTGTGAGTAGCTAATAGTTTCTTATGTGTTTATTCAGCTTCTTGCCGCGTGACAAATAATCTAGTAGTGAACTAATCGATTTTGATTATCAAAAGCTGAAACAAGGATTTTTTGGTTACAAAACAGCAGGAGACATTGAAGGATTATTCTGATCCAAGTGACAGAAACCGCATGAACGGCAGGACGGTGAAAGTGAAATGCGTTCAATAATGACTTCGTCACCGTTTGATCACCGATGACGGGAAATCTGAAGCGGAAGTCTGATGCATTATAATGCTTTAATTATGTTCAGTAAATTGAACAAACATAGAAATGAACCATTGACATGTAAACCATTACTGCGCCGTATAAACAAATCAGCAAGTTCAACCGAAAGAAAAGCTGGTGATGAAGAAACCTCTGAGGGAAGCTGCGTGATTAAAACGAACATTGCTACAAAGCAGTAACAAAATTAGAGGCCGTCCAGGAGATGCAAAGGGACAGGGGAGCGTCATCCGATAGCTTTGTTCATATTGACCCTTTGGGTTTCTTGATGCAAAGATTGAACAGTGTACAAGACTTTCTATGCATTTTTCCTCAAGGTTCAGCGGAATCACGGTTGTCAATAATGCTGTACTTACTACCGAAGGGTTAGCCGAAACAACCTTCATGGAAATGCTGAAGGCCCTCACATTTGTTTGGGATCAATGCCATGCATTTATGACCACTTCCTCAAGAAGATTATCTAGACTAGGATCAGACTTAAGGAAATGGAAAGTGATCCAAGGGACCCTGACACAGTTCTACTACACCTTGTATGGACAAAGTCTGGAGGCACAACAGTAACGCAAAGGGAACCAAGGTTCCTTCCGTAACATATAAAACCGGCACAGTTCCTTCTGCTTGTTACTTCACTCTAGCCCTTCTTTCGGATTCGCCTGTCTAAGAGAGACTGTCTCGTAGTTACTTCAAAGTTTCTGAAAAACAGTTCGTAGAAATGAATTTTAAAGTTTTGGTAAGACGCCGTTTCACTGTGTCTTGTGCATTAAAAGTGAAGGATTTCGGTTCAAAAATTAATTTTTATTCCACAGATTTTGTTCCTGGTAGCTTACCTGGTTGCTCTGACTTCCGCAGCTCCAGTGGAACAGATTCCCGCAGAGGCCAGAATGGGAAAAGGTCATCATGGTCATGGGTTGGAAGATGAAGCACCGGCAGGTCCAACTATTGTTCAACCGCCACCAATCATTCCCGGTTTCACCACCATTTTCTACAGTCCCTTCTTCCCCATTTTACCTCCACAGCCTAAATTGACCGCTGCTGGGGCAGGTGGCCTAGGAGGACTTGGAGGACTTGGCAGTCTTGCTGGTCTAGGAGGTCTGGGAGGCATGGGTGGCGGCTTAGGAGGCCTAGGAGGTTTGGGAGGCATGGGTGGCGGCTTAGGAGGTTTGGGAGGCATGGGTGGCGGCTATGGAGGTCAGGGAGGCATGGGTGGCGGCTTAGGAAGTTTGGGAGGTTTGGGCGGCGGCTTAGGAGGATTGGGTGGCCTGGGAGGCGGCTCAGGAGGCGGTTTAGGAAGCCTGGCAGCCTTAGCCGGCAGATAAAGCCATTTTTAAACTTTTTGTTTTACCTGTATTTTTGCTAGTTTCCTAAATAAAGATTACATGATATTGTTTCCCATAAATGTGCCCAGCACTTATTCATATCTGGCGAGCAAATGACACTTTTGTACCCAAAGGATGATCATAATTTTAACTGAGCGCTTATCACTGCTAAATGTACCAAAACTCCTTCATTCATTCAGAATGCTCGTCATGATTAAGGGTGACGTCATTTCTGTGAAGCCTGGTCCAACCCAAGAAATTATGAGGCAGGTCGCGAATAACTACGGGGAAAAAATTGATCCCTTGAGGTCTTCGCCGCTTTCGTACATTCAAGGAAGCTGACTGAAGAGCAAGTGGACAAAATTACACAGCTATGATTTCTCGCTGACTGGGAGTACTACAAGCAACTGAAGACGAAACAGAATTATTATTCTAAGACTGAATTACATACGGCAGCTAAATATAGTTGTTTATGTGTACATGTTGTGGTAGGAAGGACAAAGAGATGGAAAGATAATTTGAATGTGACAAGAATAAGAGTAGAAGGGCCTGGATAAGTTGGCCTTTGGACGTGGAAAATATAATGTGCGGTTTGGTGAGCACATAAATAATAAAGAGTAATGATGCGATGTTAGAGGCCTCGTCCGGGACAATTTGGTGTCCATCCTTTGGATGATGATGATGAGAAGTTGATCTGTCCATTGCTTTCATATGCTCCTCTTTGTATTACATTGCTGCTCGGCAGTTGAGCTCAGGTAAGCGAAGAAAGATAGCGTCAAGTCAAGTGCTGTTCTTGTGTTGTATGTTCTGTGGACCAAACCCAGCTGAATGAATAAGCTTCCCTTTATTTCATTTCATGCAGAATATTACACATGAAATACTCTTCCCCTCTTCTATATATTTATATTGATAATAGCGAAAAGCATTACAGCCTCCCAGTGTATGTAACCAGCACAGAAAGTTCCTTGTTCCTTAAATCACATTGCAACTCGTCAACTGGACTGTATAATACACGAGTGTATAGTAGTGCCTCCAATAATAATTCTTCTTCCTCTCATTTTAACCATTATTGTCCTGATTTTGTCTCTCTCTCTCCCACTCTGACTAACTATAGCTACCTTTATTATCGTCATCCTTACAGATTTATCAGTACGTTCCCAAGAACATTGCACAAGTTTTCAAAGTGTCTGCATGGATGCATCCATGCGCCCCCGCAAATCAGTATTACAATCATTATTATCCCCCTCTTCCTTTTACTTCTCTCGTCCTAATCCTGTCTCTCTTATTATCCTTTAAATAAGTGTCCACCCATCCAACTTTTGTCAAATCAGGTAAGATCAGTTAGTGCTCCCTTCCAAACAATTATTATTTAGCTACTATTGGCTCTTTATTTCATCTCTGAACGATTCTCAATCCGCGAAACAAACTACTTTATCAGGATAATGATTATTATTTGGCCTTTCAATAATAACAGTAATATTTTCTCTCTCATTCCTTCGATTTTCACGCAATGTTTCGAATGCTCATTTTCATACGATTTGAGAGAATATAAGTTGGCTGTTCCAATAGTTGAGCTCACTTCCGGTCTGGATTATTATTGCAAAATTATGCTATGGGGGAAATTTTATTTTACAAAGATAGATTATGTCAACTAGCTACAGTGTATTACATGGAAGCTAATAAATAATAATGCATCATCTCGTATTTACTTAAAGTCCTTGTGTATGTTTTTGACAGTGACTCACAGCCGCATCATGTGATTCTGTGACCAAAAAGTAACTTGAGTCAAGTGTCTTTCTTGTCTTGTGTTGTCGTCGTCGTGGCTCTCCGGAATCAAGTCGCTTTTCTCTCCCTCTCAAATGGTCATCCAGTGAAATCAAAAGCAAGACGAATAATAATAATAATAATGTGCATTGAACTTGCGGTTTACATAGCTCTAAATGAATATGAGAATTTTCTCGAGTATTACGGTCACTACGTCCAGTTGTACAGTATACTCTCTGCTGTTGTTGGCTTCAGTGTAATTGTGGGTCTGTACTGTCTGTGAGAGGATAGTATTTGTGTGAAAACTACGTGAGATTCATCAGTATTTCGATTAGACGTCACAAAACCATTCAGTGAGTGTTTCTACTTCTTGAAAGATTTTTTGAACATGTGGTTACTTAGTTTAACATCTTTTAGTATTTTTGTGATCAGTTGGAAGATGCATTGGAAGTACTTGTAGAACAGATTAAGTTCATTTGCACGTTCCTCCCATCCTGTTTTAATTGACTGTCGTGAAGGTTATTTTATGCACGGATTGGTGACATTTTGTTCGGAGCTGTAATCGTGACGCATTCGTAATTCCTGTGAGGAAGGTCTCTGAATAGTAATGGGAAAGTCGTAGGAGGTTTCTTGATACCTAACCAACGTGGTATCACAAATTCACAGAGGTTCACTGATAACGAATTAGAACATTAGGAGCTTAAGAGCCACTGTTGATGGCAACTCAATTAGGACCATCGCGATATTTTTGAGGTTTGACTCGACCAGGAAGTGCGGTTATTAAATAGATAGGGTATAGTTCTTAGTCTAAGTTTCCCTGTAGTTCGGAAGTGTTGGTTTGCTCATGTATGTTTTGGACATCGTTATTTTGAACTCGAATGTTAAGGCTCGACTTGGGTGTTTTATTATCATTGCTTGCTTATGTGTACTCACAGGACACTGGATGATTCTTCGTTAAGTGTGCAGAAAATATTTAAAGAAAGTTCGGAAAGTCAGCCACAACACGCTTGCCTTACTGACAAGACAACCTTTTGAACGTGTGCTCCTCAGTGAAGACAAGGTCAACGGTTGTTCTTGTATCGCCAGTTGGATAGGTCGGATCCTCCTGCTCAAGCGGGAGAGTCTCATATCGCAAGAATCCGCTTGAGCTGTTTGGCTATTTTTGTGAAAGTAAACATTAAGGGTGAGTGAAAAAACAGATTGGACTGTAAATGTATAATCATCGTCTGAGTTTACAATGTGAAATATGAATTGATTCATTCCAGTTAAGGACCTTGAAATGTACCTTGCTTACCCAGTTTGACCCGGCACGCCCAAATGCTGGATCAGTCCGTGGGAGTGACGTCAGAAAGATTATTTGGAGATTTTGAACTTGGTTTCAGAAACTAGCGTCGTCAACCCGTGGTGTTGTAACTATAAAAATGAAACAGTTCAGCAAATTCAAACAAGCCTTCGTCAGGTAAGGCTTTAAATCGCTGTTAGAAACAGTGGCCATTCTACTTTCTTTCTCATGGAGCATATGATCCGTACTTAACGTTTACCATGTTTGTGGTTTTCTTGTAGCAAGCAGGAAGCTCCCAAGTATGTTATCTTTTAAAATTCTACGTTCGACCACTGTACAGAGTTTGTTTATTTTCTCGCGAAGCTATTTGTAGAGGTAGAAGTGTCATCACTAGACATATGTGATCATGTCGATGTCGGTAGCTAAATGTCGTAGTGAACGCATTTAGATCCCGCTGCTGATCCAATAGATGCTGATTGTCAAAATTTTAGATGAATAGATCACTTGTCGCATTCAGAATATACCTCTGCTAGAATGTAAATACCGATGTAAAATACAAGGGAATACATACAATTAGATCATCGCGCGATGAGCATATAGCTGCTTAAATTCATTCTGTAGTGGGTACTTGCTTAGGTGTAACTTTTGCTATGTTGGTGGTTTGTAACTATATTATCTGAGAATCTAATACTTGATTGTATTGTTTTCAGGCAAGACAAGACTGATGTTTTGTCTGGAGAGCTCCAAGATGCTGAAAGGAGAATCGACCTGATAAAGCAGGCGTGTGAAAGCACTGCAAAACATGTGAAAAACTGCCTGCATTGCCCTAGCAAAGATCTTCAGTCCTTAGATAAGGCCACTGACAAAAGACTTGTGAGTTTGTTCAAGTTAAATTACTAGAATTACATTGCGCTCAGCTATTTATTATGGTGTTTTTTTTCTGCAGAAAAAAGTGCCTGAGCTCTTACTTGGTACGAACATGATCGATACCTTCAAGCAGATTGAGAACTCCGACTCAATGAAATTCGAATCCGTCTTAGGGTAGGATTGCGAAGCTAAATCTTTAAACCATGTAGAACCTCGCATTTTGAAGTGACTATCATATTTGTACGCTTTTTTCTTTACAGGCAGGTACTGAACGAAGCAGGAGGCATAGAACAGTATTTGGGAAATAAATTAGTACTCTACGAAGAAAATGTGGAAAGAAATGTCCTGTTACCTTTGCAAAAGCTGGTGGATAAAGACCTTCCTAATATTGAAAAGACTAAACGCTTGTTAACGAAGCTAACAGGGGACATGGACTCCCAGCAAGCCAAATACAACCAAGCCAATCGTCACTCTCTTTCAGCTGGCACTACAAAAATTAATGACTTGAAGGACGACCTCGATGATACTCAGCAGAAACTCGAGCAGTGTCGCGTAATAAAAATTATTATATCATTATATTATATATTATATTATTAAAGTAATATTAATATAAATTATTGCTTGTGCAATTTTTCCCAAACCTTTGGCATGACATTGGCCTTTCTTTTTTTCGTAAACATTCTAGGATAATTTAGCGGCCGAGATGTACCAGATGATTGCGAGGGAGCCTGAGATTTCGGAACATATCGTGGACTTTCTGCGAGCACAGAAAGAATACCACTGGGCCGCATATGCGTATTTAAATGAGCTTTTGCCAAGTGTGGAGGCTGTCTTAGCTAAGTCAAACCATAAGCCTGTTTATGGGAAATCACTGGAAGAACATTTGGAGTCAAGTGGTCGAACGATAGCGTATCCTATAGAAGTCTGCGTTTGTGGTCTCATGTTGATAGGATTAGAAGAAGAGGGTCTATTTCGAATGGCAGGCAGTAAGTAAATTATATGTGGTCTCTTTGACATAAATGGAACACTGATATAAGTTGTACTTTCCAATCCACAGGTACGTCCAAAGTAAAGAAACTGAAGGCAGCCTTTGATGCGGGAATGTTAGATTTGAATAGGCTTTTAACGGAATTTAGTGATCCTCATGTGATAGCCAATGCCATGAAATGCTACTTAAGGGAGATGCCATCACCGCTCCTTACGTTTGATTTACACCAAGATTGGGTGGAGGCAGTGCAGGTTCCCAATCCACAGAATAAACTGCAAAGTTTGTGGACCGTGGTGGATAAATTACGCTGCAACCACAAACCAAACTTTGACAATCTAAGCTATCTAATCAAATTTCTTCGGGAGTTGTCCAAGCAACAGAGTGTGAATAAGATGACCCCCGCTAATATTGCAATCGTCATTGCTCCAAACCTTCTGTGGGCCGAAAATATAGATGATGTCTCCAGTGACATCCCTATGGGGCTCAACATGACCAAATTAACGCCCCTCTACACAGTTCTCGTTGAGCAACTTGTAACGCACGCAGATTATTTTTTTCCGGAAGGTGAGTTTGATAATGAAGCATGGAAATAGGAGAACAATATTAGGTTCAGCAACATTCCTAATCCATGAACTATATTGTCTTGCAGACGTTAATTTTTTCATAACTTATTCACGACCCACTGATGCGGAGCTACTTGCAAACGGGGCTGCCGATGAGACAGGGAGTGGTGGACATAGCGAATTAGAGGCGATGAACGCATCGAAGCGTTCACAGTCTAGCAGTAGCTTAGAGGATCACAACAGCAGCCCTCCTCATGGTAGTCCGAAGCCAGTTCTTCGGAGGAAAAACAAGCCAGCGCCCGTACCTCCTTCTGTAAGGGGCACTTACATTGTTGACCCTGCGGCAGCAAAGGCGCCTCCAAGTAGTTCTGGTGACAGTGGAGCTCAGAAAGAAAGTCTTCACAAAGGAGTATCATTAGCCCGAAGAGATGGTATGTATGTTCCGCCTCCTAGCCCAAGTCAGATGAACAACAGAAAGGGTGCGAGTAGTGGGGCAACAAGTTCGTCAGTTGAAGTAGGATCGATACCAGCTCCGAAGATCACTCCTCCAAAGCCGCCTCAGCCTCAGCTAAATCAACACCACAAAGACTTTGACAACAAGGGAGACAGAGCTAAACCATTCTCTCAGAATTATTCATCTACTTTAAAGCACAAGTCGTCGTTTAACAGCGGTTCGAATACTAGTTCTGACTCCGCATCATCGTTTGCCAGTAGTGGTAGCCCAGGAAATAAAAGCGGCGCCAACAGTGGACCTTCTCCGTATTATAGCAACAGTCTTCCAAGGCATTTCCATACTGATAATTCTTACAAGAATCAACGAGCTCCTCGGCCTCCAAGTATTTTCGCCGCAACTCCTACTGTACCTACGTCCACATCCGCAGTCAGTCATTCTAATTCACAAGTCGGAGAAAGTCAGAATATAAATCAGCCGCACGGTGTGTCTGAAGCGCAACAGGTCGAAACTCTACCAGCTCCCAGCGGTAGCACTGCTCAGGAGTCTGTGTCTGAATCTGTGTCACAAGTGGTATCCAATGTGGCAGCGAAAAGTATGCCATACAGCGCTGCCACCATCGGATTTGAACGAGTGGAAGCAGAATTACGAGAAAGCGAGGTCTCCACTTCCTCATCGAAGGAAACAGTAGCTAGTACCGAGCATAGCAATAAAGGAGAAGAGGAAGACAAAGATCCGGTCACGCAGCCATCGTTGTCTTCACAACCGTCGGATGCACCTCGACCCGTACCAGCCCCTCGTTCTAGTCTGCTACAGAATGCCAGTGAGAAAAAGGAGAACTTTCCAGTAGTGAAAGAAAGGCCTACGTTGATGGCAAAACCAAGAGATCTTGCTAAGAGAGCGCATCATGGACCTGTCACAAGTGGAACCGCTGCAAGTACTGGTGACTTGCCCGTTGGGGACTATGTAGTTCATCATGGTCATGGGGGTAGCACAGCGACGCAGTCAGACACAGAAGGTCACTCAGTGGAAGGTTACCAGCAAAGAAATGGTAGGTTGAGTCACTTTTAGAATTTAAATTTTAGTATGGCGAGAGAGTTGAGTAAGGATTCTGTACAATGCTTGAGATCGTTCGGCATGGGCGACCATAGATTAGAGGCACTGAGTGACATGACCATTCTGTATAGTCCAAAGTTCGGCATGAAAGAGAAATATTCATTTTGAAGGTCAGCCGAATCAAGTCTCACTTGGTGGTCAGAATGAAGTATTTTTATGGTCAGTTAAATGAGTGGACGTGGTTGACGGTAACGAGACGGATGGCGCATCATCCATGCGTCGTGTGATCGTTTGCACTCGGGCTTAGGCTTCCTGAACATGAGTTATTTTGTATTCGTTACTAAAATTTTTATAATACACAAAATATGGAAGTAAAGTGCATTTGAACGTCAGTGAAACTCAGCTCATAGACAGATGTTGTGCGTGTGGGTGGGTCACTGTGAGTGCGTGAGTGAGTTCTTTAGCGATTATAAGCAGATTTGATTAACATGTCTGACTTTGTGGTATTAGGGCTAAACGACAACATGATGCCACCTCCATCGCCGAGAGCGCCTAATCGTCCACCTCGCCCGCAACCTCCACCACCTCCAAAAGTGAAAGCTGAAAGTACTGATCTGTAGAGTGTAGACCTACTAGACGCAACATTAACTCTACTGGAAGATTGCATTTACCTTACACGCCTGGTGATTCTGCAAGTTGAAAATTTTGGTGCGCAAGAATGATAATGTAGAGTAGTTTACAAGTGGTGCCGGAAGTTAAAGGAACGCCGCGCGAGCGATTCCTACTGCCGACACCTCAGTTTTATTGTGATGTGCTGCGAATTAAAGTGAGAGCGAAGAGAGTAGCGTTTTAAATCCTAATCAGTACTTTATAACCGATGAAATTTATGTCTTTTTACCATTAGTGAACTCTGAGCTGTGTATTGAATAATTGATTATCGTACTTGCTGTGCAATCATACCAAAAAAGTGAGTTTCTCATTCGAGATTCACGTCGCGCGTCTGTTGATCATTGTAAAATGTAAGCTCGAAACTCAGATTTAATATTGAAAGTTTTTCTTGCTCTAGAATCCATCCATATTTTATGGTCGTTACTATTATGGATAATCTAGGACAGACTTTTAGTTGTATTGGCATGCATGAGAACGCCTTGAGGAAGTATAAAACAATGTACCTCTCTCTACAAAAGTTTCGAGGTTGACACACTGTCATGAGTGAAAGAATTATTAGCTAATTATTTGCATGCTCGCTGCTTGTTCCATTGTTATCATACACTTGCCTACTTCCAAATAATCTTTCTTAATAAGTAAGCTTTAGCGTCCAGTTATTCGGAAAACCCCGTGGTTATGATGATCATGATCAATAATGATGATGATTTGTCTTGTTCTTGTGGGACTGATTAGTCATTAGTCAGTCAGATGCTTAAGCAGGAAGAAGCTTTCATTACTGTTAAACTATCATATCTAGTGCTACTTTTAGACTATTATTATTATTATTGTTAGTAGTAAATTAACATTTTAAATCTCGAAGAAACAATATTATTTTATAAATCGTTGTACCAAAAATTGTAATATTTTGAAAGAAGAAACACATTTATGAAATCGAATCTTCTCTTAATTTTTACATCATTTCTGAATAGTGAAAATACCTAAGGTTTATTTACAAGTATTGTAGGAAACAACTTGGTAAGAGTAGGGAAAGAGAAATCATGGAATAATAATTTGAGGAGGTGTAGGCCTTCCCTTTCTTATGTTGAGGGGCCAGGATTTTGAGAAACCTTTTCGAATAACTTGTCGCACAGGTCAGGTGTCCTATGCTTGTTTCGAAAATTTTTGCATACATCTTTCACCTCTTCGGGTCTGAGTTTTCCCAACATTACGAGAATACCTGTAGGACAGCACAAATGGTTTATGTACAAAGTTGATGCGAGTCTCATCCCCTTGCATGAGTAATGTGAAATCGTACCGTAAATGACATCACGAATCTCCTCCTTGTCGTCATCCAAATGGATTATCAGTGAAGAAACCACAGCAGCTATGTGCAGTTTGTAGAACTCAGGGTCATATTTGCTGGATAAGTTACTGAATGTAAACTCAAGGGCCTCGCATGCTTCCAACCTTACATCATTGCTCACATCATCCAGGCGTTTCAAAAGGGCTGCATTGCCAAAATTGTTACAAATTTGGAGCAGGTTTCAAGAATAAAAAGCGGTTCTTGACCTACCAGGATAAATTTTATTAGTCAGCTCAGGATCAAGTTTGCCAGAGCAGATAGAAACAGCTTTTCCTAAAGATTGGCAAGAGATTTGGCGTGTGAGAAGGACGGAGTCGTCAAGGAGACTGAGTAGAGCTGGAATTAAACTGGGAGCCATTTTTACGAGAACTTCTGAAGGAAGTATTTCTTGGTTCAGAATGGCCATAATGCATGATGACGCCGCTGTCCTGAGAGCACTTGCCGTTTTACCCGCTACCCAGACCAGATTCGGTGTTAAAACCTCTACAGAACAGAATGCTCATTTAAATAATTTCCCAGCAGAGCTAACAGATGGAGAAGTTAACAATGGTGGTGAACCTTGAACAATGTGTTTGACAAAGAAATGAAACTTTTTCTCAGTTTCTTCTGTGTTCTTGCAATGCGGTAGACTTTCTGCCAACATGGAGAAAAACCTTAGACGCACTTCCGGGTCACGGTTTGGACTCAGATTTTCTGTCAAAATACTCAAGACAACGTCGCCATGGCTATTTATAATTGTACTGCCGGAGCTGAGTATTCTCTCGAATACGAGTTTATCCGGCGACACGGCAGTCCACTCCGAACTGTTTCCGCGGATATCCTCCAAAATGTCATTGCAGTAGTTGTTCACAAGTTCCGCCACCGTTTCCATCTCATGTACTTGAGTCAGCTTCTCTAACAGCTCTGCGTAAAAAAGTGAATATCATCCCCGTTTCGAGACTCTCACATATATATGAAGAACGCGGGGCTTACCGTTCGATTTCTTGGCCACAGTGGAGTCCTTGGTCATGGCAAATACTGTAATGCCCAAACGGAAGAAATTCTTGGCAGATTTCTCCGATTTTCTGATAACCTCCGAAGCTCGTTTTAAAATCTCAAGTCCCACCTCCATGAGGACCTTTTGCTTCTCAGTATTCAACGTCTGACAAATGTCCCTCTCCACAAGAAGATCCCCAATTTCATCCACATGAGACTCGAGATCAGCCAGCTTCGCATCCGCCACCACATTTCGCAGGACCTTGAGTGGACCCAAAGATGAAGTTGAGGTGACTCCAGTGACAATCAGAGGAAAGCTTGAGCTCAAAGGGACAAAGTAGCCAACAAGTCGCGCAGACTTTTCTATCTGAAATACCAGTACCCAACCGTCAGGCTTCATGTTCACAGATTCTTACAAATTCACAGTCAAAGTGTCAGCAAAATTTACTTACGTAACCCACAACGGTAGAGTTCTCATCATTAATGGACATGCAGAGTCCTTGCAAAACTTTCTGCACATGCATTACGATTTTATCCTCCGAGTGCAAAATGAGCTGATACAAGATCTGAGCACATTTTATCCTTGTACTGAGAACCCAGTCCGTTATGTCATTAATGACTCCGGGAAGAATGTTCCCAACATGGCGCCATACCAGAATGCGACAGCCGAGTATTGGACGCTCAGTACGTTTCCAAGGACCTTGTAGATGAAACGATTAAGTGAAATTTTGAGTGAAAAGAGGAAAACTCTGCCTTTAGTTAGATGAATACCTTCTGTTGTGTCAATCCTTTTGGGAAAGTTGATTTCATCCTTGTATTCTTCTTCATTCTCCTGAAGGTATTGCGTTCCCACTTTCTTCCACAAATCCACGGCCAGTTCTTGATTCTCAGGAGTTTCATCACTCAATCTAATCAATCAGACGTTTCAACAACAAAGCCATCATAATGATCCAAGCATGCCAAGCATAAACATTTGGAGCTACTACTACTACCTACCCTGTGAGGATGATGGGAAGGAGTTTATTGAAATAGGAATATCTATCCACGTAGTTCATCATCCAGTTGGCCGCAACAGCAATCACGAGCTTACGCACAAAAGGCGAGGAGTCAAAGAGCCTTTGGGTAACATGAGGAAGGATATCATTGATGCTTTTGTGATTTCCAAAGAGAATGACATCCCCTGGAATCAAATCCGCCCCAAAGTTGTACAAATCGACCTCATTTTAGTATTTTAGAACCTAGCTCGCCTTACCGAGACATTCAACAACTGCACATCGAACTCGAAACTGTTGATGTGTAATTGAGACACACAAGGGGCTCAACAACTTGTCACTGGTTTGATGAAAGACTCCTTTGCTTTTCATGGCGAGATACGACGCTGCCTTACAAGCTGCGATTTTTACCAAATGGAAAGGATCTGCGATTAAATATGACAGCATCTGAATCAAATCCTCTACATAAGGAATCAACGCCTTTTTCTCCACTGCCTCCATTAACTTAGTCAAAAATTTGACAGCTGTAAGTCGGATCTCTTCTGACGGTTCTAAAATTTCCGGTTCTCCGAAACGTTCCAACAGTGGCGGCACAATGTAAGGCAGGTAAATCTCTTTCTCTTCCCCGTTCAAAATCTGAATAATTAGGCTCAAAATCTCGTACGCAGTCTCTCGACATGTTTCCACAGGGTCACAAATGCTTTTCATCAACGGTCGAATCAGTCGAAGAACTTGTTCACGCTTATCCACGTCCGTTTCGTTAGTCACGTCCACTGTGTCACCTTCACCTTTCCCCGCTGGCGGCACAACTTCCGCAAGCTCCGGCTCCGGGTCCGGGCTTTTTGCATCTCCTGTCCATTTTTCATGGCAACCGCGAATTTCGCTCAGAATTATATTCAGAGTCTTCCGTCGTATCACTTTGTTATTTTCATCCGTGATGCCATTAATGTATCTGTCAGGGAGCTTCCAAAAATGGCCACCTTCACATGGTTCAAAGGGCTCCATTCTTCCCAAATCACGTAATTTATATTCTTCTTGAAATATTCAAAACAGAAAGAAGGCACAGAGAAGAAGGGTAAACTAACAGTGATGGTAACCGCGTCAGATCAATCACAGATGTACAAAATAACAAAAGAAAGAAACAGAAAGAAGTGAAAGCAAACAGGCGGAAGCGAAAAAGAGAGAGAGAAATGTGTTTGATCAATTTGTTTGGAAAGCGTGGTTAAGAAACGCCTACGCAGCAGCAGGCGCAGGCAGGGTAACAAGGTTGAATCGATCATTTATTTGCTTAAAAAAATTCAGTCAGAACTACGGCAACAGCTGCTGCTTCATTGTAACAAATAGTCCCTTGAAGTACAAAAAAGATTTTTACTGTATTTTAACGATAGGTTTTACTTTGTACAGCAAGTAGTCGAGCACGTACATCTCCTGGGGTGAAATATAGTGGAAAGAAATTGGTTTGTCAGACATCGCATTCATTCCCTAGAGTAAAAAACGCTCTGATTATCATTGTGTTTCCATTTGGTCATTGATTGTTGTATGTAAGCATTGGGGAACCGCAGTTTGAGATATCAAGAACTCTCCTACCTCCTTTCTGGAAGTATTGTACCAATTGCGACGCCAGTAGTACGAATGGTCAATGATGGCCATATCCATCGGAGCTGCTAAAAGTTTTGGATTTAGCGGAAAAAATCTGAATCGGCCGAAATTATCTCGACTTTCAGCTGGCTTGACACCCACGTTATGAAGACATCGTGCCAAATGAACGTCCTCCCCTCCATCAGTGTCTCCAAGGTGACACTTTCTCCCATCCTTCAGAGCTTCCTCCGCAAACTTCCGGACAGCTGCTTTGCTAAGAACGTAGCCTACAAGCGACACACAGTACGAGATGAAGGAGGATGGCTAACTGATGCTTGCCAATCATTTAAACGAAATACAAATGCTTGGCCTCGCTCACCAGCTCCCCCTGTCATGTATCCATCAGGGTTTCCATATCGGAACATCCCTGCTTTAAAGCGGCAGCCAAAGTAGACGGGTTCTTCAGGATTATGCGAGCCAAGTAGATCCCGCAAGTTCTCCAAAATCAAGTATGAGTCATCATCAGTCTTAACAAACCAATCTGCATCCTCCAAGTGGTGGGCGTATATGTATTTGAACGCTTCCTTCGTTTTCGTCCACACATAATGCCGACCTTCGATAGCTCCATCAAGTTCAATTGCTCCTAAGGTATCGTCTGACCTGGCCGGTGTAGGAATAATGATTATACACTAACTTTGCCACCATTTAACCTCATAACTGAGCGTACCAGCTTCAGAAGACATGAAGAGTAATTTGTTGCAACGCTTTCCCCACGTTTCCTTCACACTCTTTGATTTGTTGCGGTTTTTCGGGAAGGTCAATATCCAACATAAAACACGCGTGGTTGGTAACTTCATTGCAGAAGTCTGTTCTCTTTTCAGTGGGAGCGGGTCATTGTTAAAAGTATAGGAAGAATCCAAATCAGAAGAATCACGACAGCGCATTAGATAAGTATTCAAAATGACTCCCACAAGCAGACCTACTGCAAATCCAGCTGACAAATATGCTAAATGAAATCGCCTTCCGAACTTCATGGTCTAGTTCTACGGTGTAATTTGTTTGTATCTTTCCTGCGGGGGTAGAAATACAACTTCAGCTTCAGGCTCAGCGAGCTTAGTATAATATCATGCCTATGATGGACATTAAAGCTGCCCAAATTGCCAACAAACCATAAAATGGATTAACTCATCAATGGATTTAGATTTAAAGACAGTATTATTGCACAAATCAGAGCTGACGAACGAGTTGTGTTTTTTGCGATGACTTAAATTAGTAGCAGATAACAAGTAGTTAGGCATGGTAGTGCAACATGCCTTTACATATGGTAAGATGGTACAATGATGATCACCATCATAGTAAAACAATAAGTTTGTTAGTAACAGCAACTGTCAATATTTGACGTTATCACAGTCAGAATCATTACAAAGTAACCAAAAGTATTCGTAAGAAAATTATTACTCATAAGAAGGAATAATGATAGTAATAATCCACTATGGACTAATAAGTAATTAGCACTGAAGCAAGAACTTTTGTAAAATTATACTTGAAACAACAAGTAAAAATAACTCAAGTGTAGTTAGACTAAACTGAACTATAACATTAATAATCCTGCATTTAGTTATTTATTATTATTGTTACTGACTGAAATTGCATTAATATTATTATTATTATTATAACTGTTGTTATCCGATGGAGGGGATATGAGACGTCTGAGAATAATGTTGGCGTGACTAAACTTAGATTCCAAAAAGCCATCGAGGAGCTGAAAATTGTACAAGAAAGAAAACTTGGTAAGTATGCATCGTACAATTATTTACACATTTCAAAATCTGAGAACTTAGCTTACATCTATGGGAAAATTCTCTTGAACAAGCAGTTCCCGATTCTCCGGGCAGCCATGGGTGGCCGCGATAAGTGTGGGCAATATACTCCGCGACAGTCTCAAATCTGATAAAAACTCCTTAGCCACAGCGCAGAGCTGCTGCAACACGGTTGGAGTCTGTCCTGATTGAATAGTCATTTGGTTGCGCAAGTTATTCACCGTGAAATGTCCGATAGCGATAAAAAGTTCTTGCAAAAGTCCCCCCATGGCACGATCTTCACGGTGTGGTACCACTTGCCACAATAATTGGCTTGCGATATGGCGAAACTGTAGCGACATTGCTTCTGATCCTAAAATATTCTGCAATGCACTGATATCCAGGCGAGCTACAGCATTTACAAGGCACAAAGTTGATTTCACCACAGAAGCCGTCCGACTGCCGGGAGGAGGTGGAGGCGATGAAGGAATGACAGAGTTGGACGCATGAATTGCACTTAGTAACTCCTCGCTCTGACCGTCCGTTTTGATCAATCTCGGTCTTATCGGCGCACCTTGATACAGAAGAAGGGCATAGGACATGGAAATACTACCAGCCAGTTCGGAGGATTCCAATGTGGCCAGCAGCTGAGTCGGATCGGGTTCACGTTTCCCGGTGGAACCATTCAGTGCGCTTCGCTTTTCCAAACAAAAAGTGAGGCACCAAACAAGAGAAGTTAGAAAATCCAGAGAAATTTTCAATAAATTGGCAACGCCGGGCTGATTGTCAACCGGTCCTAGGACTCCACTGCAGTATACCGAAAGCCGATCGATCACATTCGAAGAGACAAGATATCTGAGGAGTGAAAAAAACAGGTTAGCTCGGTATGGTGATCAGAACAGAAAGGCAGAATTAATTCCACAGCGATCTGGAACTTACCCAATGATATCCTGCGTTCGAGAGGTAATCTCCAAAATTTCAGAGTCTTTAAGTTTTGTTTCTTTGTTGCTCGAGATTCCATCGTAAGGATCTGGAACTATGCTGAGCAATGTGAACAGTGTTTCAATACCGAAATCTAAAATACAATATAAAACTTTTAAAACCTTTCTGGCTTAATGAGGAACTAGTTCGCATGATAGTTAACTAAAAACATTCGGACCTGCAACGGTGTCAGCTTGAAGTGTTTCATTGCTCCCTCCTGGTGACGACGCCAACCACCGATTCCCGTCAGGTATGAGATTCTGCAGCCATATGAAACTTATGATTATGCTACTGTGTTAAAATTTAAATGCAAAGGAATAATTATCTGTTTTCACCACTCACGTTTAAGCGGGTGACGACCAAATCAATGAGGCTACAAATGATGGTACTTCGTATGACGTAAATTCCATTGACAATATGTTGATAAGTTGCCCCAACGATCAAGTTACAAGCACCAATTAAAATTCTATGAACAAATTTATGTGTTAAGATAAAGCTTAAATACTGGGGAAATTCATGAGTAAGTGAGTGAACATACTTTGGAGGCAGATCCGTTGCACGGCATCGCAAAATTCTGCTCACCACCGAGAACGCATTCAGAGAAATAACTGCATCTTGAACAGATTTGTTCTGCAAGAAAGAAAGTTAAATTACAAGGCAGTTCCTTCCTTTATACGAACTGTTTCAATAGCATCTTTCACTCTTATCTTACTTTGTTTATGGTTCTTCGAATGTCTGTGAGCAACTTGTCCATAGCATTTGCCAAACTGAGACTGCCTTTCCCATTGGAAAAGCATCCAACACTCCTATCCAGCTCCTTCAAATTTTTCACAACTTTTGCCTTAAGAGTGGGGTCGCCCCAGGGTTTGTCAATTCTTGTTTCTCTTTCTGCTTTTTCAAATTCTTCCCCACTGGCCACTAGCTTGAGCATCAACTTCTTGCAATGCTTTTTACTACGATTCTTATCGTGTTTCACTCCAGCTTCGACTTTATCGGCTTGCACGTCCGTAATAAACTTGAGACCAAAATTTTCTATTTTAGTCCCCGCGTTATCCTGCTCCATCTTCTTCACTGCATCCAAATGCGTTCGAGATCGTAAATGTGCTAGCTCTTGTACTTCAGACAACATCTGCGGGAAGTCACAGCACGTATTCAAGTAAACCAAACACAGCCTTAATGCCAAATGGTGGGGAATACTTACGGTAACTTTACACAAGGAACACATACGAAGCGTAGGGACAGCAGAGTCATCGGAACTACGAGGCAGAGTTAATTCAATGGCTTTCTGCCTAATCTGTTCAATATTCTCTTCGTGTCTGCGTGCTGTTTCTTGTTGCTTCTGTTGTATCTTTTTCTGTAATTCCTCCTTCTCAGCTTGTTTAGCAGCGTTAAGGGCTGACAGTCTCTCCTCGCGGTCCCTGCATTCCCAAACATCATGAAAAGCTTGAATGTAATGGTTAAGTACGTGAAATTAACCGTTGAATCCAATCTGATCTGAATTAATTACCTTGCTTTCTCCTGTGCAAGTTCAGATCTCTCTTTTGCTCTCTCCTCTCTTTCTCTCATGATTCTTTCATCGACCTTCCTCCTTTTTTCTTGCATTGCAGCCAATTTCATCTGCAAGACCATAACACCGAGCAACCGTGCACGCAATTTTTACATTCTGCCCTCTAATTTTTGGTTTTGGATTTTGTAAATAGAAAACATACCTCCCAGTCCTGCCGAATATGACCTTGGCGTTCAATCACAGCTTGCACTTTGGTTGCTCGGTCTTGAAACTTTAAGTTACGCTCTTCTTGAATTGAATTCAGACGGTCTTCTACTTCCTATATTTATCAATGCAAAAATCATGCCTAGAACCATGAAAATTTTTAAAATTTGGAAACGAATGTTATACCTGAACGTTAGCAAGGTAATCATGACGTTTATTTTGGGCTTCCAGTAAATTAATGAAAGCAATTTCCTTCGCCTTTGAGTCCTCGTCATGTGCTTTCTTGACAATATTCTTCAAATGTTCTTCTCGTTTTTTTGCTGCCCTCTTCCTTCGTTGATCTGCTTTAGCCATTAAGTCGCATCTCTCCTCAACCAGCCTTTTCGTCGTTTCATTTAAACTTGCAAACCTTTCGCTCAGTTCCACGTAACGATTATACTTGGCCTGGAGGAGTCTCTCTCGATTCCTTTCCGCTTTGGCAAGTTTGGCCCGATGTCGCTTTAAAGTTTCTTCACTATCACATTTCTTGGCGGGAGATAATCTCAATTTTTCTTTCTTCGCTACAATTCGTTCATCCATGCTGTCATCTAAGTTTGCATTCCCATTTTCGTTGATGGCGATAAAGAAAAACTGATCCAAATCCCCACAGAAATCATTCATTTCAGTCTCTGTCTCTGACTCTGGAAATGTTGAAGGGCTGGACCTCGTCTCACCGCATTCGGATATGTTAGAACCCTCATCAACACTGACATTGTCTGCACCTCGGCTTTCTATTTCCTCAAAATCTTTTTCCACTTGAAGCAGTTCTTCTGCTAGCAGTTCACTTTCCATAATCGCACTTTCAAGCGCTGCCTCTTTCAACTGAATTTCTTCATCGTCGTTAGAGCTTTCGTTGTCCTGCTCTCTCCATTTGTCAGCATTGTTACTTGGGGCCGTTTCCATGCACGGAACGGACGCAGTGTCCTTGCTAATCTCCGTCGTCAAATCTTCCATTTCAACGTTAGAAGGTGCTTTTGCCACTACGACATCACATTTAGGCTTTGCTTCCCGTTTCTTCGCAGTTACAGTCGATGAGATAGCGCTAGTTTTTGCAGTAGATTTAGTAGTCGAAGAAAGGACAGGCCTTCGGGCTGACAACGATCCTGATGAAGTGGGCTGAGACAGGATGCTCCTAGCAGACTGTGGTTTCACTATCCTTCCGGAGGACAGCGACGTCGAATCTACGGTTCAAGCCGAGCAATGATTAATTTTAATTACCTAAGCCATGGCTAAGAAGCAAGCAAGCTGACAAAGATGGCGATTAGTCTTGTAAAGATAGAGAAAAGAAGGGAGAAGCGCTTACTACGTGCGGAGCTTGGTCCAGAATCAACTTTTTTCTTTGCAATACCTGATTTATCCGTTACAACACATTTTTCTCTGTCAGACCGTACACTATTAGGTTTAACGGGTAAAACTCTGGTGGTGGAAATCACTGAAGTCCGCGTTTTCGACGCTGCGGAAGTTGTTGCACTTGCTCGCTCAAAAGTTCTACGAGCACCTGCGACTTCCGACTTCGCTGAGTTGCCAGGTGGGGCTGTTGGTACAGAAGCTATAGGTTTCTTAGTAGTTTGCGTGCTCCGTTGTTGAAATGCAGGCTTCTGGCTCTGCGCCTTCGTTTTGGTTGTACTGCCTGCTGAACCTAGAAGCAATAAGACAAAATGACCACAATATTCAAAGCAAACGGCAAGGAAATTTTGAAAATAAGTGGCCTGCTAACAACATACAGGCATCCAGATTAGCTGCTGAACCAAGTTTTTTGCGATAGATCTGTTCTCTTGAGCCATATCCTGCGCTATCTCTCCTTCTGGACGGATACTTTTTGCAGTCTACGTCGTCGGAATTATCGTTCAACACAGGTAAAGATATAGTTGACGAAGGCTGATAGAAGCGAGATTTGAGAAAACTGGCAGAGCTACTGGAATTTGAGACTGGACCCCTTCCTGCAGCTCTCCACGGCTGTTGTTGCTGCTGTTGATTTCTTGGCCGCGCGTGGTTGCTCCCGCTAAAATGACTAGGACTTCCACGAGCTACTTGACTTGAACCTGAAGTTAGTCGGCCGCGGGAAGACGAAACACTACTTAATAAACCACGGTCACGATAATCCCCGATGCTGCTGCGATCGATTGAACCCCTTGATGAGTTAGCTGCGGATGACCCTAAGGATGAGCTTGACTGCGACCACCTGGATCGGTTGGACCTCGCTGTAACTGTCTTCCATCCATCCTTTTCTGCTTTGGTTGAGGGGTCAACATCAACTAGTTTTTCAACGTCTTCTATGCGAGTGCATAACGTAGTGGTTGACGACGTGTTATCAACAGCTGCTTGGGCAACATCCGAAGATTCCTGTTCCCAGATCGTACTGGAAACACAAGCTCCTGGTGGTGAGCTGTTTAACACGATTATTTCCAGTTTGGTGTTGGCTTTGAAGGGTATCAATGGCTCGTATTCGCTGTCATAGTCTGTTTGACTGCAAACATGTCGCCCACCAGCAAAATAATAAACCTCAGGATCCTCTTCTAGATCTGTCTGCAAACCAATGTCTACTAACTGTCCTTTAGTTGTCAGGCGGACGGGTAATGACTTGACCTCAGACGGCTCACTAATCCTCAAAGCTGTCTCCTCACGTACAGTAGTTGATGGAGAGCAGGCAGGGTTCGTTTGACCGTCCGTCAGCTGCTTGCCGTTCGTATCTACTGTTGCTGCAGAAACGCGATCACCGCCGCCATCCATAGGTAAACCTGGAGCTTCATTGGTCTTTCCCCCTTTCAGCAAAGAGTCTCCTCTCTCAGGAAACTCCGTTGCTGACTGTGCCTCGATTTCTGTAGTTTGGCCGCAGGTGTTTTCCACATTTTCCGTATCGGTTGCAACCTTAGCACGGACCACGAGCACATTCTCAGAAGAGCCGTCAGTCACAGTTACTCCCGCCGAACGTTCAAGATTTCGGACGGAACCTGAGTCCGTATTATTTTCTAAAATATCAGGAGGAGGGCTGCCGACACTAGGAAACGGAGAGACAAGATGACGACACTCCAACTTATTCGAACTGGAATCTTCTGCGCCTGAGACACTTTTAGTGGTTGCAAGGGCTTCTAGCGAAGACAGTGAAGACGACTCATCAGTACTTCCATTATTACTACTTTCCAACACTTTGACGCGGTTCAATAACTGCGTCACAGTTGCTCTAAGTTCAGTAACTTCCGCTTCTAACTGACCATGACGGGATAACAGCTCCTCGACGGGCACCATTATTTCCTCCAGAATTTTCAAACATTACCACGAAACCTGCACACACAGATATAGAAATCTCACTTTTCTAAATTTTAAATTTTAAAAAATACAATGTTATTCCATTTGAGATTCTCATGGACGATGACTGACTGAAATGAACACGTATAATACTTATCAGTATTCCTTCAGAAAGGTAGAACCTCTTAGTACTTTATTAACACAGAACCCTCGATAATCACATTCAAACATGATGCAAAATGAAGTACCACGAAAATCTGACAAACTGACTATTATTTAAGTAGGGATAATAAATTAATAATATTTGTCACGCTAAAATAAAGTTATGTTCAGGGATACAACATGTACACTACAAAGACAAGTTCTACTGACCTTTTAAGTTCCTAGTTGTCATAGCAACTTTCTTCACTTCAAAATTACGTCTATGTCAGGCAGAACTAGAAACTCATGACTTGTTATGATATCTTCACAATTTCTTTTATATACAATTTTATGGAATTCAAAAATGTGCGAAAGAAAACAGTTTCCAAACAAATAAAGCTTTTTAGAACGAGAAAATTTGTTCAATCAATCCAACATTCAATGCTACAGCAGCACATTCAGTTTGAATTTCCCAGCGTCGCTGCAACGCAACGTTTAGTCTTCTAGGTTTGCGAATGTTAATACTGCTTAATGTGGTCCACACAAAAGTATTGAAAGCCCGAGTCAAGAAGAATTATTATTTATTTCTTCGAAAAATAAATGCATGATCATTGATGATTCATTTCATGGACGACATTTTTCCAATTTGGTATCCTTCCGATTACCCACAGAAACTATCAGCTACAGGCTACAGAGATTCATGTTAGATTGTTAGTATGCTTGTAGAAACAAAAACATTTAGATTCCCCTCGTATTAGCCACGGAACACAACAGAGCTTGCCAGTTGTTCTTGTTCGCACAGTTCTTCATGTTTCAAGTCTCGTTTTCCTGGTATCCTGGTGCAGGTTAACGTGTGAAGCTATGATGAGAATTAGAGTGACAAGCACGGAGTTCTCATGGGCGGGCAGGGGGCGCTGCCCACATGCCGAACACCTTCAAACTCGTAAATGTGCACTTGTGGGGCTCGTCATCGTCGAGGTGTCAAGTCAAAACTGCATCGTTCTTTCACGCTTGGCAAATTCCTTATCCCCCCCCCCATTTCATAAAGCACAACTAGCTAGGAGCAACGAGTTACTGTGTCATACTATCATATAAAGCCGTTTCAAAGAACTTAATAATGGGACAGCGATCTATCATTCAATGTAAAATTGTTCCACACGCATTAAAATTTGAAGTTGGACAAAATCCAAAGATTCGCAATATTTCCTTTCCTCTTCGTCTAGAACTGCTGCTCGCTTTCCAGGTTCATGGCTGATTATATGATCGCTGATTGTTGATAACTTGTTATGCAGTAACCTTTCAGTTTACATTTCTAAGAAATACTATCCATATTGAATTTTCTGGGAAAAACTTCATGTTCAGTCCAAATGTGTCTATCCCTGACGGCAGTGTCAGAATTATTGCAAGAAAGAAGAAAGCAGAATGGAACACCTCGTAGCAAATTTATTTACAAGTTCTTGTACCAAGTTGGAGACAACTTACAAACAAACCTTCAGGAGGAATAGAAGCAGACAGACTTAAAAACATATAAATCAATACACCAAAAAATGACGTCCAACTCACTTATTAGCGCATATCTAATTCTCCTAGTCAAAATCGTCGCCGCAGAGATAATTCCGCCTCCCCCTATTTTCCAAGCTGTGAACACAACGGACGTGGCCCAACTTATGACAGCAGGATGTCCCAAACTTTCCTATCTTCCTGTTCTGGACCTGGAATATGTAATCATATTACCTACGGAGCATCAGAAAAGTCAAGGGATTTGTTTAAGCAATTAATTATTATTCCGGATATTTTTGGGTTGCAGCTTGGCGGAGGCTGGGTGGTTCCATACATGAGTTCCAACTGGATTCACCATGTTTCCCGATCTCTCCAGTTTCACGAAAGAAGTTATCTACTGGAGGACTACTGCTTTCAAATCAAAATAAGGTCGATGCCTGCAGGGAAGCTGGCAAAAACAAAGGCTCCCGTCTGGGTACAGACACGTTGTCCTCGGGCCCTAACGCAAGTCAATGCGGGATGCAAGCCTATCGGAAGGGAAGGGACTCCCAATTCCTTGTGGTTTTGCCGTGACATGGACAGTGACCTTGATGAGAGTAAGTCCACGTCTTCATAGCTTTCTTCGTTATAGCAACACAGTGCCTATTAATTTTGATCCACAGTGAACAGCTACGTGGCAGTGGTAAACACGGACAATAGGAAATGGGCTATTCTGGTCAAATGCTACAACGGGAGTGGAATGAGCTGGGCCTTGTTGACAAAAGAAGAAGGGAAACTACGGGACAGTTTTGTGAATGGGGCATTCAAGCAAATTGGACAGCTTGGACTCGACGTCGAAGATCACATTCGCATACCAACTGAAGGTTGTTTCATGCATCCAATTTTCAGGGATTTGTATCGTTAAAGCCAAGTGTGTATGAAACATGTGAATTTTTAATTTCCTACGCGTTCTAACATGCGAGTAGACGCTGCCACAAATTTTGCATAGTTGCTGCTTGTGTCGCTAAGTTTGAAAACTTGTTGA
>JAQFYD010000091.1:0-30752 GCA_034694225.1 Bourletiella hortensis | reverse complement strand
TGCTACAGGTAAAAAGATATAAACATGTGAAGATGGATTCGAGCTAAAAGTGTCCCAACTTAGGGCACCACACGGTACAAGTAAATATTGAGATTACGAAATTAATAAGGAATTCAAATGGATTTTCTTTTGCACGATACACATCTCATTAATTCTTTATTTGAACCGAGCTGATGATGTCCTTGAGTAGCTGTATAGTAACAAGTGGTAACTTGAGATTTGCAATAAAAGGGCTATATCCCGTTCCTACAGTCCCTCCGGAAGTTCATTCCCCCCATCAGCATGAACTGAGTTTAACATAGAATTTTGCCTTGGATAGGGAATGAGTGAAAAACATCGAGTCACTCAGGCATCGTTCTTGTCATACAATGCCACTCTGTCGCTCCCCGGGTGCTGTTGTTGCGGTCGGCTTGAATAAGACACCATATTATATTGAATAATATGAAAGGACACTCTAAACCCTTGTGTTCTCACATCAAAATACTGCTTTCACACTTGAATGAACACAAGTCTTAGGCACTCACCCGCGTTCATCATCTCTCCTTTGAAACACCTCTTGCTTTTCCATTTCATTTGAAAAGGTAAGCATCTGTTCATTCCTAGTGCACTTTCTCCCTGCCTTCTCACTTTCTTCTTCGTCTTCTCACTCTTCAGACGGGAAACCTGATTACATTTGTAAACATTATATAACCACCACCCAAAAGTTTTAAATGTCAGGGCCTTTGACCTCTCATTCACTCAATCCCGTCAAAAAAAACTCACAGATGCATCGCCAGTTGTTCCCATAAGCAGAAAAAAAACAAAACTTTTTCACGTCTGGCACTGAAAGGAGGCGGCGGCGGAGTTACGGGAAAAGTTTGAGGGTGAAAGTATCTCTGCATGTACTTTATACGTGTATAACAATGAGGGGAAACCATTGATTTCCGATTAGATATTAAAAGGGATCCAGTCCGTGCACTAAAGAACTCCTTGTCCAGTAATCAATCACTATCAAAGGAAAATGGCAATTTAATGAAAACATTATTATTATTCCTGATAAATATTTTAACACTTTGAGAAGAAGTCTAGCTTGTGAATCCATATACCTTTTCCACGAAAATTCTGCTTTCATGCTTCAAAATAGTCGATAGTATTCTTTTCAAAGAACTGGAGAGATATTTATAGTCAGATATTTTTTTCTCTTCCGCCGAGTCAAGAGTCGCCGAGGTAAAAAATCCTTCCTTTTCTTCCCATCTTTTGCACGTTGCATTGCAGTAGTGTAAAGTAATAGCAAGAGGAACATTAGTTAGTTTCCTTCTTCACAAGAGGTTAAAGGTTGGTGAGACTGGAGGGTAGAAAAAAACTTTTTTTTCACATCCTTTCCTTTCACACAAGTAAAAGGAGAAGAGTTATGTGGCTCGAGATTTTTAGTCATCCATCTACTGCCACAATTTTCTTCGTTCATTCGTCCTTATAGCCAAGAAGAAGAAGGAGAAATCGTGATGTTAAGTTACAAATACTAAAGAGGAATGCCGCTGCCATCATCATCTTGATGTGAATGTGTGTGTGTGTGTTCAGAGTCTAAAGAAAAAGAAAGGTAACGAAAAAGCTGGCAAGGATGCACGTTTTCAGCATAAGTTACGACTGTTGCTACTAGTGCTTCTACTACTTGTGATGATGGTGGTGGTGGTTGTACTCGTGGTAACTGATATTCGCTCACGTCTAAACCATTACATGGATACTTTCTCCATAGCATGATTTTCTTCCTTTCCTTCTCCTCCTCGTTGTATCCCTTTTTCTACGCGATTTGAAATCCAACGATTTTTTCTAAAACGTTCCCCTTTATATACAAAAGGCAATTACGTATGAGAAAGCGGTTGAGTTCGGCGTGGAATAATTCCGCAAGAATAAATTCCAAAGTGGGATTTTCTAAATTAATTTTTCCCCACACAATAAATGATATCCGGGCCTGTGGGATGGAGGCCACTTTAAGGATCATGCGCGCGCGCTCAAGGGGCCGATAAATTCCGTATTGCACACACATCTAAGGCAAAGTACGCCGAAAGTTAGCACGTTTTTATAACAATTCGTGTAAGATCCAAAGCAAAGACGGTGGTGGTTTTTCCACTTCTTTCTCCCTTTGAAAACATGCAAGTAGTAATGCTATATGTGTGTTCCAAAGGCGGAACGGTAGGTCCGTAACATTTACCTCGAGGTTCTTTGAATATCACATCTTAAGGAGCAGAGGTAGGTAGGTAAAGCGGTTAGGAGAGATACGGATGCTTAAATTTTTCTTGGAAAATCCGTAAAGAAAACCTTGTAATGCAAACTACTGTGTGGTGTGTGGAAAGTACAGATAGACATGGAGACCATATTCATCTTAGAAGGAAGCTATGGCGGCGGCGGCGGGGCACACATTCACAAAGGCTTTGAGAACTTGCTATTTTATAGGAGTGGAGGAAAGCGCTATGAATGAAAGCAGATTGAAAGGTTTTTCCAGGGACTTGGATATAAGCTTTTACAAGGTACATGTACTTTACTTTTAGAATGCTTTGCTTGTAATATATAAGGCCAGGATTTTTGTCCAGCTCCACACCTCCTATCATTAATTTTCCTCTTTACAGTAGCTAGTAGCAGCAAGCAGTAGTGTGAGACTAGTGAGACACATGGTGTGCTATGAGAGTTCACAATAGTTGCTTTACTTCGACCAGCTACTACTTACTACTTTCTTCAGGGCTCAACTTTGCCAGCTAGTTGTAAAACCTCTTTGAAAGTGTGTGTGTATAGCATCTGCTTGTGCTGCTGCTTTTCCTTATATCATGGCCCCTTGATATTTCTACGCTAACAAATCTTATGCCCTTGACAGCTTTATTTTTACCTTTCTTCTCCATACTTTATCATTTCCCTTTAAACCCCTTTAGTACCCTACACAGCAGCAGTAAGTATATGTTCCCTCTTTTATGCCCCGCTTGCTTCTCCTTCCATAATGCTGTCCATAGCTACTATTGCAATAGCTAGCATTAGCTACTTCTATAGCTGTCTCTTTCCATCTCGGGATACAAAGCATCATGAGGAAAGACTGAGGTTTGACAGGAGAAAGAGCCTAAATCCATTTTACACTCATAAATTGCATCATTTGAGTCCGCATAAAACTGGGCGCAGGAAAAAACTTTAACCCACTTACCCCCTAGGATTTATTCTAGATGATACTTTTTATATGACCCTTTACTTTGTCTACCCCGTGACCCATACTTTTTTATGTACTGCGTTGCTATATGGTCATAGATAGTTCCATGGCCAAAGTTTTCCACTACCGTATTTTATACAAGTCAAAGTGGGTGAAATGTTGTGTAAGTCTTGGCGGCTCATTCTAATTTCCTTCAATGCCATTGACATTGATGTGTATTGCTCTTAAAAGGGAATGCATTACGTAGCGGCTTCGGATTGAATGGATTATACAACAGACAGACGCCGGAGAAGGAAAGAGCGATGTGCGGTGGGATTGAACGTGAAATAAGACGGAGTTTTATATGTGTGCTTACAGTAAAGCCAATTAAACGGTAGATCCTTACTTTTTTATTATGTGTTTTTCCGAGTTGGTAGTTTATTAATTTGGCAATGAAATTGTCAGAGTTGTCAGTTATGTCTGCACGTGTTATATTTTAATTTAAGATTTTACTTTGCAACAACGTCATCCCCCCACCACAGAATCCTATTATGGTTGACATTAGTCGTGTAATGGGATAATGGGGAAGACAGGTTCGTTTCATTAGGCTGCTGCTGGTGGGCTGCTCCGCCGTCAGCTTTCTTCGTAGAAAAGTTTCTAGGAATAACAGCAGTAGCTGTATGCAGATAGAAGAACTGCTTTCCAAATCTTCGTCATCATCATCATCATCATTCTTCATATGCATTAAGCAAGTGTTTTTTAGGGGGCGTATGAAATAAAGGAAATGAGCAAGTTCGGGAAGAAATGGCACGGCCATATGTTCACGCAGTCACGACGGCGGGTATACAAAGTTGATGACACGGAGGTTCATGGTATATGCTTAACAATAGCAAGGCGGTGATCTCTCTTGTTATTGCTTTCAGCCGAAAACTTAGCTTATAATTACGACCAAAAATACATTTTAATTCCATTTTCCTTTCAATGAACATTGTAATGCGTAAGGGGCGCCATTTTCAGTGTTAAATCCTATAGCTATAGCTGTCCTTGCTTTAAAGTGGATTTGGTTGGTGATGCACAGACAAGCACGCACTAACGTGCGTGTGTGTTTAATTGAGAAAGGGGAGCGCATTTCGTCCCACCACTACCACTACCGTCATCATCATCATAGCCGTCATCATCATCCTTCTAAGCATTCCATTAAGGCTTTACTAATGCTAAATAGGTGTACACAGACATACACATAGAAAGAGATGATGCCAGTACCATTAGCCATGACATGGGCTTCTACTTCTTCTTCTTGGTGGATATGGAAGCACAGAAGACTTTTAGGATCTTGAATGGGCTCCGGGTGTGAAGTACGAGTCACATTGCCATTTCCTACATTTTAACAGCATACTTTCCTCTCTCATGCCTTTCCATTTTCCAACTAGCTCTGAAGAAGGAGTCCAGGGACTCACTAATGCTCCCTTCTTGGTGCTAATACACTTTTACAGTCTTCCACAAAAGTTCTCAAACCCCCGAAAATTATTTTGCTTCCCGCGAACTGCTGCTCTATACTTATACAGCTGCTGTCTTTTGGCAGTGAGGAACCTGAGAACCCGAAATTTTACCTACTAATTGCGCACTGCTCATCTCAGTACCTACAATTATTATTGTGTCAGTGTAATGTCAGTTTAAAAGCAGCGTGGCAGGTTAATTGCACCGTGACAACTGTGAATCGATTCGCGGTCATCAGCGTAATGATAAGCCACGGCATGGCAATCAAGTGTGACATGGCCCACTTTTGTCGCACACCCTGTATCATGAATTAGACACAGCACGGAGGGGACAGCATTTGGCCATTCTGCTGCTCTGTGGGAATAAGGAAACCCTTTGGAGGAAGGAGCAAAGTTTGATATGAAGAAGAAGAAAATGATGGGAAGGAGGCTAACAAGAAAAGAGCGTCATCGTCGTCATCATCATCATCTTTTAGAGAATCAAAAGTTTTTCAACCAAATAGATAGAGATGAGTTTGCTATACATACTAAGCTTTTGCTGCTGCTGCTAAGCTTTGGGGAAACATTAACTGGGTTTGCATTTCATTACTCTAGTTTTGATGGTGAACCATACTTTTCAATTTATTCTTATATATTTTATATTATATAATACGAGAAAATCTTCCGCGGTGGCAAGTTTTCATAATGGCAGCAGTTTTGACGACGATGAGAAGGAGACTCATCAGTACAGAGCAGTACTACCACACCCGTTGCTTGTTATTATCCTACTAAACTAAAGGAATCTTTAGAGAAAGAGAGAGAGGGAGACCAGGACTGCATGAAATCTCAACGCTCCAGTCATTTCAAATCTGCTGGATTTTAAGTCTCTAGCAGCAGAATTACTCTCTCACTCGCTCTTTCTTATAATAGAAAATCATATCTTAGGAGAAGATACGTAGTCATATGGTAACTAGGATGCTTCTATAGCTACGGCCTCTCATATCCTCTTGTACTAGCAGTTCGCTACTTCCTCAAAAGTTCCATATTGCTCCTGCTGAAGAAGCGATTAGAATGTCCTCATTCTATAGCAGCAGCAGAACCAGCAACCAACAGATCCTGACGTAAGTACTGGGAAAAATTGAAGACGGATTGCTATATTGATTGAAAAAGCACTAAAAAGAAGCTCTTTTCTTTCGGATATGAGCTCTCCTCTATGAATGCTGCTACTACTACTACACTACTTTGTGGTCGTCGTGGTGGTGGTAAAGAATAAAGAAATTTCTTATGTTTTCCTCTTCCAGTTTTCTAGGCTTAAAGTATTATCCATAAGGCTGTGCTGCATGTGTAGGAAGAGCATAATGTAACTCATGGTAGTGAGTACTACTACTACTATATTGCTAGTACAACATTTCCGCTTGTTGAGTACACTTGAACATTTTGTGCACGAAAAGACTTGAGTGAAGTTGAAGACGAAGAAGAAGAAGAGGAAGGAGGAACAAGTTCCGGCCAAATAGGGACTTTGCTTCCATCCATGGTTTCCAGTCTCAACGGACACCAAAGGATAAGACGTCTCAAGATTGATTCAACTAGAGAATTCCATATTGATTAAGTACCTCCCAGAGAACTGGCCCAATTTTCAACTAGCATCACTAAAGAGGATTAAAGAGAATAAGTTTCCATCTCTCCTCCCGCTGCCTCATCTCTCCTTCGCTGGCTAATATATTTTTTTCCATACTTTTTGCTACTCTCTTCTGAAAGTTTCATTTCTTCTTACTTTGGCCCCTGCCTGGTCCTGACATGTACTGTCTAGTACGTATGTACTTTCTAATGACGACACAGCAGGCTTAGAGACTGTAATGACGGTCATCGGGTGACCTAAAAAGTACGAATTTTTAGACACTGTGGTTGACATCAGCTGTGTACGACTGGTCGGACATGTTGCTATTCACAGAAGGCCTGCTGTAAGTATAGAAAATATCTCATTATTACAATAGTACAGCTGTATTTAACAATACGAAACGCATGAGAATTGGTGGTTGGAATATATTGAAAACTCCATTTGTATAAAGAGGGCATGTACCTCAAGTCACGTACAGTTAGGGGTCCCCTGGAGCGAGGGAGCGGGCAAGTTCCTCGAACGTAGGTACTGACAGAGGAGTCAGGAGCATGTTGGGAACTGGATCCCCATGATAATTAGATTGCGGTGTCAAATATGAGTTAGGAAGGTGTGATGTCGTGAATCGGAAATTTTTTGGGCTTAGCAATTTTTTTTCTCCCCACCGTAAATTTTACCCTCCTGTCCACCGCCATACCATAGCCAGCCACTCTACCAAGTTGCTTTAGCTACTTACTGCTTGGCCAAGTGTGACCAAGAAAGTACTCTGTCAGATGGAAAGTTTTAGTAATTCTTTATAGCTCCTTATGGCTATTTATGGCCAGTCGTTATCAAGAACATCAATCCAGGATTTTTCCTTTTCCAAATCACATGGTATAGTTACTATAGCAACTGTAGTACGGAATGTGAATTTCAAGTAAGTAAGTAAGAATTCCTTCCGGTTCTGCACAGGCATTCCTACAACAGGTTTGAGCAACAAAATCGCAGAGTAAAGTCCATTTTTCCGTTTTTAGATCACCAAGTACTCTACGAACCCTTTGACGTTCCAAGGTACTTACACGTGCGCTCCTGGATTGCTCAAGTGATTCTTTTTCAGATTCTAACGGTACTTGTATTTATTACATGCCTTTTGACATTACTGGAACTGAAAATCGTGGCCTTGAGTACCTACGAAGTATTTTGCGAACACTTGCACAACACCGTAATTTTTTGCAACAATTTTAGCTCAATGATTGAGGATCGAGAGGGAAATTTGTTGCAGAATTTCGGAATGCGTGCTTATGGGAGTGAATAAGATACGAAGGGCAGTAATAGCATACTTGACCATCCTGTTCATGCCATAAGAAAAGAGTATGTGGTGAGAGTGTATTTGAAAAATCTGAGGGCAATGCAATATGTGAGATTATTACAGGGAAAGAGAGAGGAAGAGGAAGAAAGGGAAGAAAAATAGAAGGTAAGGTAGAGAAAACTTTTATGACTGAAGATTTGAGTTATTACTATTGATCGTTTCTTCTTCTTCATGGTACATACACACTCAACGTGGAGAAGGTTCGTCATATAATAAAAGGTGTAAAAATAGCTGGAGTCATGGAAGGGAATGGAAAAAAACCTGCGGAATGATTCTGTCTTGAAGAATAATAGGAGAGGCGAATAGATGTAAACGGTAGTCTCTATTGCATTCATCGATGATGCTACTGTTGTTGTTGCTGCTGTAGATATAGACAGAGAGATGAATGTTAGTGTTTTTCTTGACTACAATGAAAGGAAGCTATTGAAGCATGTCTCATTCCCCCGACAGCTTTTTTTCCCGTCTTTCCCTCTCTCTCACTCTCCGTACCTTCTTCTTCTCGCCGTTATATTTGCTGTTGTTGAAAACTCCGGTGGTACAATTTTAAGGAAGAAATCGTCAATAACTGCAAGTTTTATACGTCTTCTGGCTCCTGCTTCTACTGTTGTTGCTAGAATCATCCAAAAAAAGTGTGGCTGTCGTATCCTCAGGCTGCACATAAGACGCTGGAAATTTTTTCTAGCTTGGCTGACTTTCCCATCCGTTTTTTTTCGCCTGCCCCTCCGACGTTTTTTAGTAGTAAAAGTAGTATGTGTGAAACATATCTTGGTTATGCTTTTCCCCCTTCTTCTTCTTCACTTTTCCATGGTTGTCCCTCCTTTGGGTGAATGCATTAGCTTGAAGAGGGATTTCAAGTGGATTTCTTGAGGATTTGCTCTACATGAACGGAAGGAGAGAAATATTTTGGGAGTGAATTCAATTTGCAGTGTATGTGTATGTTACATCGTACTTGTATCATACAACGGAGAGCATTCATATCCCTCGTTGAAACATATTTCATACAAATATCTTTCTTCTTCTATGTCGTCTTCTTTTCCATTCCAAATGGTTTTTTTGTCCTTTTCACCACCAGCAAAATACTTTCACTTCTGCCACTCTCTCCCTCTCACAAACATACACACACACACGAAGTCTTCTCCATAAGTCGGAGTCTATGCCTTTTGTCATTTCCCTTTCATAACCCATCAAGACTGGCCCACGTTTTTTTTCTTCAGTTTTCGTCTTCTTTTCTTCGTCGTCCTATCTCATGACTTTTTGGTGAGTCTGAAATAGAAATAGTAAGTAAAGTAAGTTACATAGAAATTTTGTATATATGTATGAAGGCAATAGGATAGAATGGAGACGGATGGAAAAGTAAAATTTATTTGTTTTCTTCCCATCCTTTTCCAGATGAAGAGATGCTCAAGGAGCATCCCATCATTATAATGGCCGTTATGGGGAAAACTACTTATACACTAGAAAGTGAAGAGGATTCGGAGAAATATATTCTTCTTCTTCTATACTTTTGCTTCTATTACTTGAAAATGTCGTTCTTCTGGTCCTTTTCTTCTTGTTCTTCCCGAAAGTACATCATATATGATGGGATGCGATGGCAGGAACCATGACGGGTGATTTTTAATGCACGATCACACGTTCAAGGTTGTAGACCTTTCCCTTGTTACATTCACTTTCACTTTTAAGGACAGGCACGATTTTTATGTCAAATCTTCCAAGAAAAAAATATGTTGTTGTTGTTATTGCATCCAACTTGAGAGACTTGAGGTGGATTCCCTTGATGGTGCGGTTACCAACCAACAACATGATCTGCCGTCGTCCATGATGGAAAATCCAACTGGACACATACGAGATCCGTTTCCCTTTGTATTACAGACACAAAATGACGGAAGGAAGGAAGGAAGGAAGTCAACTTGAAATAGTATTTTTCATTTCACTAAAAGCTTAGGAAAAGTTTTGCAAAAAAATGAAGTTTTTTCCGATAAAAAAATTTAATGTCAATTTGTCATCCGCACAATGACTGCTTCCATGACTCGACATAAAAACGACCGACTCACGTGGTCCTCGAAGCGCCAATTACGAATCTTAACGGCGGAAATTTTCCGATGCGCCATCATTATTTTCCGGGACATTATGGGCTAATTGCTCCAAATTTCGGGGTCATTAAAGTTACTTTAGGATAAATTATGTAATTTTTGTGAATTTTTACCCGTTGACTCGTTAAGGACTGAAGAGAGGGTAGTTTGTGGAGACTAGTGGGAAGTTTAATGTGAATATTCCTCGGGGGATAAGTCATAAAGAGTGCAATTAGAAGGAAAAACGGGCGAAAGATTTAGGTCAATTTTGTGTTCCTCTTCGTCTGACGTGTGTGCGGTGGTTGGCAACAATGAATGAGCTCGGGTGTCTCACATATTTTCCGCTTATCTCTCACATTCAGGCTTCTCTGAAACTCATGTATATTACTTTTCATATTATTATTATAACGCGTCCCTTCATTATCATTTTGATTGTCCTAACACATTATTTTCCATCATTATTATTGTTATTATCAAAAGTAGCTACTGCTATGAAAGAATGATAGCTAGGGACGGAGAGAGAGAGGAAGATGAGAGGAAATTAAAATTCAAATTTGTATTTGCTCCCGTGTGGGCGTTTGCCTTTGTTTCCTGTATATCCTGAAACTTTAATACATTCGTTGCTGCCAGTAGTATGAACTGACAATAATAGTAATAAGCCTTGAGGCTTAACAGTATCATCTTCAGTTTTTGATCTTCTATAATGACATGAAATCCTTTCTGTTTATAGTAGCTGCATGTCCAAGGGGATGGGAAGGCAAAATTTTCAGGAAGGACAGGACGGAGAGGAGCAAGAAGGAAGAAGAAGAGTACATCGAAATGGACTTGAAATAATAATCATATGTTTGAGCAAGTGCTTATGTCAAAATAATTCCTCAGTCTTATTTCTTGTAGCCCTTCAGATGAAAATTAGATGGAAGATGGAGAGAAAGAGAAGAACAAACTGTAGCTCGTCGTCATCCTTTAAAAATGTCACTCCTGTGTGATATCATGAGACGTCAAGTTTTCCATGATAGAAACATGATAGCTACACACTTGTTGGAAAGTAAGGATATGGTATCAACATTCTTGGAATTGACTATCAAACTTTTTGTTTATATGCAGTATCGACTCATCTTGAATTTCCTGGAGTTGAACCATGTATTTTTGTTTTCTTGTCCGCGAGTAGATCCAGCACTACTTGATGCTTCTCCAGAGGATTACCATATAAGCTTGTTTCTCAAGTCATTCACTCAAGGTTGTTCTTGTGTCGTCAGGAAGGATACTTTTTTCCATTGGTCATGCCAAAGTCAGCAGCACCAGTGTGTGCTTATACATGTCCACATTATTATTGTTATTGTGACCTGTATGATGGAAATAGATTTCACCATTAGATTCCACCAATGGATCGGTCGCGGTTAGGTTGGTTGGTTGGTCGATCTGAAAGTGAATTTTTATAATTCATGATACGTTCCATTCAGACACGCACGTCCATGCATGATGATGAGGCCAATATAGCAAGTTCAACGTTGTTATCGGCACTGTAACCATGTCATCATCCTGCCAAATTGTCATGCAGTGAAATGCCTTTTACTTTTAAGCTCAGAAATGCACACGTGGTGGAGGGCGATTATAGGAATTGGTTTTCCAGACAGATACAAATATAGCTATAGTATAACGGTAGTGCTGCTGGTGGTCTTATGAAAGTTTGAGTCTGAACAGCTTTTTAGGAAATGCTTGAGTGACACTGGCAAAGGAGAAAGAAGAAGCTTATTTGGGAAAGAAGAAGAAGAGAGAGTGTCGTTCTTTGCTCTAGTGGAGCGTTTGTGTTAACACCGAAGATTCCCGTCTTGGATTGTCAAATCGAAAGGAGTAGGAGTAGAAGAAGGGGAAAGAAGTGATGGAGAATTTGAATAAGCTTGGGAGTAGAGAAAGAACTAGCGAAGCAAGTAAAGCTACTTGAGTTGTGTAGCTATATACCATGTGTATGTGACAGAGTTGGATTCAATGTGTATGTATATTTAGTGTTTCACATAGCCAAGCTACTGGTTCAAAGAAAGTAGAAGAAGAGAGAAGATTTCAGAGAGGAGGAATCTTTTCTTTTGGTCTATAGCATACTACTTCTTCTTATATGTATACATTTATCATACAAATGCTTGGCAGAGCTAATCTGCTCGCTCAACTAAGTTCTCAATTTATTCATTGCCCTAACGTTACATTCATATATGAAGCTACTTTCAACTTAGTCCCGACTCTTTCCAGTTAGTTTCTTCACACACATTGGAGGCAGGAATAGCGAGTAGAAGAAGAAGAAGTATATTGAATTCAACTTGGTTCAAATGGGCTTTAAGAAGAATACGACGATGGGAGGGAGAGAGAAAGATTTCAGGACGACGTTGTTCTTCTTCTTGTCTCACTTTAGAAGACTCGAGCAGAGCAGAAGCTTTTACTCTCTTAAGGGAATGAGGAAAGAAGAAGTAGAAGGAGGAGAAGGCAGGGAAGGGAGAGAGAGAAAAGACGCAGGGGCCATAAGTCTCTGCCATGGAATCCTATTTTCAATGCTATCAAGATCAACTGGCTTTTCCTCTATACGCAGTCAATACACAATGGCCCAACTGTCCCATGATCAATTGCTTTCCCTTTTTAGTTGCTGGGCTGACGTGTTCTTTTATAGCTATATGAAACTTTATATAATGTCGTAGTCTTATGAGTATTATTGTAGCCTTATATATAGAGTTTATTATGATTATTGTTATTATAGGACGCATCATCGTCGTCATAGTATAGTAGTCGTTACCTCAGGCTTTCTGGCTGGACTTCATAGCTTCTATTATTATTATGATTATATGTATACACTAGCGCGAAAGCCTTGTGGCTTTATTATTTTGTTGGAGGGGAGAGTGAGTGTGGAAGATGAGAGAGAAAGTCAGGGAGGAAAAAATTCAATTCACATAAATTTTACCCACTATTCCTCGCTGGTGTCATCCATAGCTTCATATGACCGCTATCAAAAAGTTCTGACGTCATTCATGGATGGCCAAGCAAGCCTTGAAGAAATCATGGAGAGGCCGTTCTTTGTGGACGGGCGTACATACGCACGCAGGCAGGACACACATGAAATTAATGCTGAATAAGATGCTGTGAGAAGGTAATATATATTCGGAATGATAATATTTCAATTACTATAATTGATGGCCCATGTATAGTGACACATTTATGCCTTGCAGAATCTTATTTCCTGATTTCTTTTGACATTACAAGGTCACCCTGGGATTCTTACGCAAGAAAAGGAAGCTGGATGTGAAAAAGTAACGCATGCGGGCGACCTGGTTTATATAAGAAGGCGAAGTGGTGATGAAGTTATTCCTAATTGAAAATCAGTTCCGGATTCCTCTTGACAGTTGCCTTGCAAAATTGGAAGAATTTTCTATAGAATGTACGTAGTACACCCCCTGATGACGACTCAATTTGGTTTCTCTTTCTGTGTAAACATTCAAATGAAGTAGGGCTATGCAGGAGTCTAAAAATTCATTTGGTCTCGTCATATCCATGCTGTGTAGGAATTTGCATAGGAGTTGCACACACTGTGTCATCACAGATAAGTTATTCATATGACTTCAAAATTCAATATTCCCTTTGCTTGTTCGTAGCTTCCAAATTAGCTGGAGGAATTGTCAACATGAACGGTTATGTAGGAGTTATTTGTACTGAATTTTAGCATTGTACATGCTAAAGCCAATGACCCAATAACATTCTCCCGTTTTGTTTGCACAACTTCCACGTGTAGCATGTCCTTCTGGTTAAATAGAAAGACACTAATCAAATTCGGAAGCTCATGCCTCCTCTGTTTCATCATTCAATTAACTTCCAGCAAAATGAATTTCCCAGGTAGAGGAGGAGCGGAACCGTTTATGTGCTTTATTCCCGGATTTCAATGGGATTCAGAAGTAGTATCATCCCATGAACTTCCGTGTCAGGTCCAGCTTAACCTTTTCTGACTGATTGCCTGATTGCGTTCCTCTTACACCCTACCGCCGCTATACTGTAACTGCAAATTGATGGATGAATAGCCAACCTGACAGGACTGAATGGATGGCATGACTGCTGCTGAGTGTGAAATGGTGAAGAAGTCAAGTCAAATCTCATGTTCCTTTTCCGTGTAATAGCTTCTATTGGATGCCTACGCTATTTCCCTTCATCTCCAAAGGTCATCGGGAGGATTCTTCGTCTTCTTCAGAAGAGTAGGGCAGTAATCGCAGTAATAGAATAATTGATTGTAAGGAATTTAATAAAAGCTACCTGCGTAGGTGGGGCTCATTCACCCGAATGAACTGCCAATGCTCCGGCCCTAATGAACTGCGCATTAATAATTACATGAACACGCCGTAGCATTCAAGTGCAGTGAAGCTATTTCAGTCATTCAAGTTGTTCATTATGGGCTGCTCAAAGTTTCAGCATTGATTGCAAATAATAATGCTAATTGCTGACTAATGACAAAATTGTTTTGCAAACGTTGATTCAGCTCAGGTTTGAGCATACGAACTGCCATCTTACGCATGTTGAGCGTATGATCAAGACCAAAGGGTTTCCTCCGTATGTTTGTGTGTATATCCGCAGGAAAATTCAGTTATGACTTGTTGTACTGTAAAAAGTTGGTCAGTATTGCATCGTATTCATTATTTGCAAAATAACAGATGCAAAATATAGTGAAGAAAGGATGGATAGGAGCAGTTGTACTTGTACTACGTAAAATAACATGAACTGTAAGGTTAACCCAATTAATACCTCTTCTTCGTTCGTTCAAGTTCAAACGTTATTCTGATTTGAGGAGGAAAAAAAAAGTGAGTATTATATATGTATTGAGCAGGTATATAGTCGTCATTATTGTCGTCGTTTAATACGACTGTCATCATCATTAACTTAGGACTGAGAGTGAGTGTTACGGACAGAGGCAATCTTGAAAATTTTGTGAATGTAACAACCTCTAAAATAATCGTCGTCTGCAAAAATAAACTTGGGAGGAGAAATATTCCTGAAAATTGTTATAGTTGTTCGGAGTTGGTTGCTCAGGAAATAAAATGGATTAGAAGAAGCATGTGACGCAGTTATTTGTGAATCTGAGATTTTGTTTTGTATGTGTGTGTGATTGTGGTGTGAGTGAATGTGTCAGCGGATTTAGTGGATAATAATTATTGCTGTGAGTAAATTATTCATATTCGGAGGAGATCCGTGATTTTGGATTTGATATTTTGATTGGTGTAAAATGCTAGTGGTGATAGATGATATTAGTGTTGTGGATATCGAGAAGTCATTATAAATTGTGGGAGGTAAATAAGGGAATGAATTTTAAGAGATTTTTGGTTTCATTTGTGTAGGTTCTTTCTTGGTGGATCGGGGAGAGTAAGTGGAAGAATTTAATAATGGATGTCGATGAGGAGATGGAGGTAGGATTGGTACAGCAATTCAGCTGTCTTGGAACAACGGACAAAGATGTTTTGGTGGCTCAACTTCAGAAACTTGTGGGACCCCAGTTAAATGCAACCGCAGCACAATTTTTTCTTGATATGAATAATTGGTATGTAATCCTGTACACAACTGTGATTACGTAATTCTGTATTTTAGTATTGTTGCGGTAACGAGGCAATGATGTGATTGAAATGATTGATTCTTTGTTGTAGGAATCTCCAACTAGCCGTCGGAGCCTATTTTGACCTAACTGATGACCTAAGTCCTAGCAACAATGTTGGAGGAGTGACGGAAACGTACTCGATGAACTTGATAACTGACCTTAGTTCCACGGAAGAAACGTGCATCCCTCCGTTCACAAAATTCTTTAAAGTTTGGAGAATAAGAAATTCAGGCAATCATGCCTGGCCACCAGGTTCCTTTTTGAGATTTAAGTCAGGGAAGCGAATGTTTGTTCAAGAAAAAATCTACCTGAATCCGCCTGTGCAGGTAAGTCGTTCTGTTTGTATTTGGCATCGAATGTCACTGCTTTGGAAATGCTGTATATGTTGGTGTCACGACGATGAAGAGAGGAGTAATCAATCATGTTTGTGAACTTTACAGCCTAACGAATGCAGAGATGTAAAAGTGGAGTTTCAATCCCCGGCGGAACCAGGTAGCTACGAAATGAGATGGCAAATGAGTACACCTGAAGGATATTTTTTCGGAGAAGAGATTTGGGCTATTGTGACTGTTGCACCTGATATGACCGTTGGACTGACGGAAAGACTCCAGTCTTTAACATGTGATCAGGATCAGCCGTCCACCGCCACGGATAATTCAATGCTGAGCTGATCTCAAGGCCGAACGATGATGTCTTTGTCAGTGTTGAATTCTTATTATTATTATTGTAATATGTACATACTAACAAATGATACGTGCCCTGTATAAATCGAATACAACGGGATTTTTGCGTAAGGTATGCTCCTGTGTAATAGAATGAAATGGTGGGCTAGACCCATCATCATCACCTAACTGTAATTTTTTTTTTCGTTCGTATTACTATCAGAATGTAGTGTTGCCAACTTTGTCTTTTTTCCTTCGAAATGTCTAGCATTTTTTTTTGGAATAATTGCTTCAGTGTGTTAATATTTTTCTTCGATGATATCATCATCAGTGATTCTCAATTGGTTAGTGGAAACTTTTAATACAAACACCACAAAGTATCATCATATCATTAGAAAAATTCAAATGGCTAATGAATGCTTGTTGAAAAGTTTAACTTGGTCAAGTAAGTCATCTCTGTTCTGTTTGTCAGCTAGTTGCTTACCTGTTTGCAGTACTGAAATGAGACCTGCAGGATTTGATCATTATAATTATTATTTGTAATAAATATTTAGGAAATCCAGGGGTGAATCTAAATGTATCACTAGAACCCGTAATTAGGAGAAGTATCCAAAAAGCCTTTATCTTATTCGAAAACGTAAAATTAGAAGAATTATTATTCGAGCGTAAATTGATTGCGTGAATATTATGTCGAAAGTTAGTTATGATCGTTGACAATAAGCGAGTGTAACTGCGTGAAATGAATATTTGGGTCATTCATTATTATCGATAGATCCCTGAGTTCATGTGTCGAGTTGAATTGTAATGTTATTGGTAGTTTTCATTTCATTGGTATGTCTAATTTTTATCAAATTTTCTACTCGATAGTAATTCTAAGGAATTGGATTTTTCCTTTTGTAAACAGTTGTTGTCATTACTGTAACTCTGCAAAGGAGTTTTTAACAAGAGTAAGCGTTAAGCATGTTTGGGTTATCACATGGTAATAGTTGAGGCTGAGGCGAAATTGAAATCAATTATAATTATAATTATAGGCGTATATATGAGACACTGATTTCTATTTCTGGCCATATGCATGTGCAACCATTTCTATAGTATTCAGATATTATTAAAGCATCATTATTATTAGAGTTCGTTATGGGAAAGAATAACAGTTGCGTGATTTATTTTGTGAATTAACATTTAACTCAATTAATATAGTTATTACATGATTCAGCATTGATGATTATTGTAGAGTTTAGAAGAAGCTGAATTCCACAGACGTATAAAGTTATTATTATTATTATTGTTATTAATTTAATTATTACTATGGTAAATTGGTCTCGAGTTGTGAATGACTGACTCAGGCCTAATGGAACAGCTGTCATCGTCTTCTTCGTTATCAGAATGTGTTATATTCGTCGATATAGGCGTGAATAAAATGAAGAGTAATGCGGAACCAGCTACGTAAGATTTTTTGCCCATTTTGTTTTCTTACTTAGACTGGAGTCGGACTAGAGGCATTAGGTTTCTTGAAATAGACCTTATTTCCTCCAAAGTCATAACCTCCGTCCGGTTCAATTAAGTTTGTGATATCAGCTGAAGTGAGTTTGGGTTCATTGCCAGTACGAGGCTTGACCTTATCCAGTCCCATCAACACTTTACGGATTCTCTCCTCTTGTCTAAAGATGGTCATTTTCGTAGCGGCAATTGCATCCAGCCTATCTCTTATTGTTTCATCAAGTTCGGCCATCCTTCGCCGTAGAGGTTCCAGCGACTGTTCTGTTTCCCTATCATCATCAAGCCAAAGGACAATGAGTCAATTAAGTGAGTCACACATATATGAAGAAAAGAAAATGAGATTGGGCTTCTTATGTATATTTCTCTTATGTGTTTTTTTGTTACTCTTGTGCAGCTTCAAGTGACTGGTCCAGTTTCCGGCTCTCTTCTCTCCACTTGCTCAGGTCCCGCTGCATAGCGTCTACATCCTCTTGAACAAAGTCCATTAATTTCCCAAGTGGATTCGCGTTACGTGCCATCAACTGCATCAAGTTTTTCAGTTTCTCCACTTCAGCTGCTGCATCTTCTCGCCAACGAAGACGGTCCTTCTCTCCCATCCCTTCCTCCCTTTCCTATTAAATTAAACCGAAACATACTTGTGCATATAGCCACATATGTGAATGGAACAGAAAGAGAAAGAGTGAGAGAGATAGAATGGAAAACAAAATGTGTGTGAGTAAGAACAGGCTGGACTATCTCACAATTTCCGTCTTTTTCCCAGCCAGACGAGATCCATCTTCTAGTCTACTTTGTGCATCTAGCATTTGATTGACAAGGATTCCCCGTTGTTCCGGGTCTAAAATTAGGTCAATATTCTCCTCCAGAATGTTCCCTTTGATACCCAGATCCTGTATGTTGTAAACATCCCTCAATGTTACTGTCATTCACTCAAGCGAATAACACAATGCTATGACTAGCACTCACAATAAATTGTTTTACTTACAGCAACAGTCTCCAGTTCCCCTGATGCCTGCTCCGGAGCTGCTGCTACTTCATGCACAATGTAATTTTCATCGTCTGGTTCATCCTCATCTAATAAAACGTTCTGAACTTTTGCAGTTGTCGGCCTGAAAGTGGGCTCATCTTTATCCTGGAACAATGCTGTTTTGGGTCGCGGCGGGGCAGGGCGAGCACTCGGAGGTCGAGGGACACTAAAATTAGCTGTTGACCCTCCGGGACGCATCTGGCTTGTATGCGGTCGAGCTGTTGGTCTACAAAAGTAAGTTCAATTCAGTATATATAATGATGCTGCCAATTTTTAGCACATTTTCTTACGGCCTTGTTGCAACTTTCTCCACAGATTCTGCTATTCCCAAGGATTTTGGTTTAGCCGATGCCACGGGTGACAATGTACCAAGGACGGCAGTCGTCACGGACAGAGCAGAGGTTGAAGGTGAAGGTGATGTTACAGGCGGATCGGTCGTTGACGGCGATGAAGATTTGACCCGAGAAGTGGACGGTACAGCGGATTGTTTACGTGAAGTTGGCAAAGAAGTAGTTGGAGATACATTTTGTTCAATTTTTACATTATTATCATCATCCAAAACAGCTTCGTCTGCTGCTAGAGCATGCATGTCGAGATTATTACGTGTAATAAGAGAGACGTGAACGGAAAAAGACACAAGCAGGATGGAGATCGAGCACAAACCGATAATAAACAAAAGCAGAGAAAAATATTTACATTATTTACACATTCCATCAACGTTACCTGTACAGGTACAACGTTACACAACAATGAGGCGCATTATTGTCATACTTCCTCAACAAACTTAAGCTTCATTTACAGCTTAACGGTACAGAGTCACTCATATAGACGACTACAAAATCTGTTGACAAGGTTCTTGCATGCTTCAAAACACGACAGAACTTTTTGTTGCTGCATGCTCTAAATGTTAATGACTAAACTACTTGCAACAACAGATCTGAAGAATGGCTATCTGCTACTTGAAAGTGTTACAAACTAATCTAAATAGTTGCACAAACTTAATGCAAAGGAACTGAATGGACTTACCTGGTTCGGTTGTTACTATTGGAGCAGAAGGCTGATTGGGAGTGGTTGACTGAAAACGAAATAAATTTGCGATAATTTTTGCACACACAACTGCGGCCAAAAGAATGAATGTCTGCGAACTACAGAATACTGATTCAGGTCAATACTGACAAAAGTTTGTACGATTTTGTAAAAGCAAAGAGGTTAAAAAATTTGGTCATTCATGCATTGAAAAAATTGTAAAAGAGGAGAGTATTTGATGCGAATAAAAAATATTCGCAACAGCCTTACTGTACCCAGGGGGCGGGTTGACACTGACACTACTCTGTCTTGGGTTTCTATTTTTTTCTAGTGCTCTCATGTTGTTGTGTAATGACTTGTGTGTAAGGATTTAAGTACCTTTCCAGGGATGGATTCTTTGGTGGTAGCGGAACCTGGAAAATTATTATTATCACCCTTGTCAGTCTTCTCTACAATATCTCCTTCTCCTCCAACCGCACCAACTCCTCCATTATTATCATCATGATCATCAACATCTCCTGCATCACTCTCAACATCATGTCCTCCGTCATTAGCGTGCTTTTTCAATAAAAATTCAAGTTCACCCATGAACTCTTCTTGTTCAGCATCATCCGCATGGGCTTCAGGGTGTGCAAAAGTTCCAAGGGAATCCCCACCACCGGCATCTGCTCCGCTTGGTCCTGATAATGACCCACGTTGTGACCCAGGTTGTCTATAAGTGGCTGCTGGTCCTCGGGATTCTTTCAGACCTGATGATGTTAGTGAACCACGCCGGGATCCACCGCTTTCATCAACAATTTCAGCCGGGGCTGGTTCGTTGACCAATGAAGGTGGACCAGATTCCTCAATGGATTGTTGATTTGATAGTCGACGTCCGTCTTTACGCTCCCCTCGAAGAGATGTGGTTGACCTGCTGGGTGAAGTCTTATCCTGACTGCCACGCCTTGATCGTGGTCCTGTCAAGCGGTCTGATGATGGTTGTCGTGGGCCCTTGGATGGAGCTCTGGAAAATTTGCAAAGGTTAAAGCTACAAAAGATCAAATTTGCAGCTGAAAAGCTGTTAATTACGGACTTTGGTGGCGATGATGACATTCCTGCTTTGCTTTGCCGTCCCTGGTTGGTCTTGGCTGGAGGAATGTCTGCCGGTTTAGAAACCCGTTTCGTCTTGTCCCCATCTGACGGTTTACTCTTTGACGGGGCTTTTGTAGGTTTCTTTTGAAGGCTTTGACCGTAAGGACTTGCCTCCTGAATGGGAAGACAACTTTAAGTGCAATAAATTACAAACTTTATATTGTTATTTAACTGTTCACCTTGATTTTCGGTGCCCCAGGTGCTTCCTTCTTCTTTTTGTCTTTGGCAGGATCTGCCGGTTTCGATGGCTTTGATGCCGCAGGATTTGGATTTTTTCCTGTGATTTTTGCAACCGCGGCATCACTGCTAATTCCCTTGGCTAGAGCGTTGCCAAGGCAGATTAAAAGTTCATTCGTTTTCGCAGGCTCCTGTCCTGCTAATATTTTTGATACTTTCACTTCCACGTCTTCGCCTGTTGCTAATTCTGTTTTAGAAAAATTAAGTCAGCATTATGTGCATTCACTTGTGAAAACTTGTTTTAGTTATCCATAATTACTTAAGCATTCAACTAGTTTGGTCATCCAGGCTGTCTTGGTCTCTCTTGTAGTAATTGTAGAAGGGTCCAGCTCACTTCCTTCGTACAGTCCTTGGCAAAATCCCGTGGTATCCATGACCTATTATACAGCAGAATTCATTAGTAGGAACAAGAATACAATTACAATTAGGTAAACGGAATGATACTCACGTTAGTAATTATGTCATGAAGAAATCTGAACGGAGGTTTCATCAAATGCTTCTCGGTCAGTGGTGGCTTTCTTACAAATTGACCCAGAACCTCTTGAGTTTCTTTCACCTTTTTCATAAGAACGGCGTCTACTTCTTCACCCATTGTGCCAGCTCCAGTTACCCGTAAATTAGCCGAAATGAAAGCCAATTAATTCACACAGATCAACTTATGCTTGATGTTGTTTTGCAGCTGTTGCCACGAAGCAGTTCAGTCACTGAGAATTGCATGAGCAGACTGAATATATTATGCAGTTTCGTCCGTTTAATTGACGAAATAATCAATACCATCTCCATGGCAACAGAAACCAACAGACTTCTTGACTGTAGCACATTCCCCACAGCATTCATCCACACATTAGTTTTGTTATGTACGTAAGCTCAAGCTCGCATCCCTACCAATGCATTTTAGGATATGGCGTTTCACGTTTGTTTTGTCGTAGCCAGGTCGTGTCATCACTTGCATGTTTCAGGGTCACTGCAGCCTGTCATTGCTGTTCATGGTATCCGTAATGATTACAAGCGGTTTCTACTAACATGATGATTACTCCCGGAAGATAAGTGCATTCCTTTGTTACTGCCTACCCCATGTAAAACATTTGGGCAACGTTCGAAGCCTATATAGTTGTGCAGCCTAAAGTGAAGTCGTTTGCTGTCATCTAAAGATAACATGATGGTTTTAAAACTGCTTGAAAGCAATAAAAGTTGCTGACGCAGTGTAATATGATTTGATGCAATGTGTAGCCAGAACTGTATAACTTTGTATTGAACTAAACGTTCTAAGATTGAGATTATCACCGGTCACGGCTACATTTTTTGTTGGAGCGTCCTTCTATAATTAGTCAGTTGCAGTACACTTACAGGCACGAACTCGGACGAGGTATCAAAGATAAGTTGGATGTGAAAGAGGAGGAGGCAGAAGGCTTTGTGTGACTGCTACGATTTATTTCAATGTGGTTTCAATATTTCAGTGATGTTTCTGCTGAACAGATTTTTGAAAGATTGTGAACATACGGAAATAGCTGCAAATAATAACGACAATGTGAATGATTTGCAAAACATGAATGACAACGAGGTAATACTTACTTTAGTTTTCTTGGTTATACGACATTTGCCGCCCATCTTGGATTTCGGTTTTACCGTGTTTTGTGTCATACACATTATTTTGCTATAATTATAATAAAGTAATGTCAGTGCCTATTTTCTGGATTATGTTTACAGTTCATGTTTTGATGTTGTGGAAAAAGTTCGGAGTACTAAAATCAGTTTTTTTCCTTTTACGTTAGGAACCATCAACTTCGGCAGGGGCAAGTTTTCACCGGGCTGCACATGTGAAGCGTGTGCAGGGCATAGTTACGTTGATTGACCAGGAATTTAATTACGGGGTTATTGACAATAAGTACATATTCGACTTGAAGAAAGACGTGGGTCATGAACACTGGGCAAATTTAAGTCGTGGTATGAAGGTCAGTTTTGTCCTCAACAAGATCAACGTAGAAGGTAGATTGGAGGTGGCGGCGGACATCATGCCTGTCAGTGAACAAATGGAAAGCCAGGCTGGGAAGAATTCAGTTGTTCTGAAAGTCATGAAAGTGGAGGATGAGTTCGTATTGATGGGAAATGATGAAAAAGATACGGAGCCTATGAAAGTTGAAAAGCAGTACTTGCCGACACGCTTTGCAGTTCAAGAAGGTATGGTGTGTTTGAGTTAAAATACTCGCTTACCTGACAATGATAGCTGTTTAAAGGAAACGTGTTGCTTAATTCAGGTCTCCGTTTGGCCATTGATCTTTAATTGGCAACTTAATTGCAGGTGATTGGCTCACGTTACGTATGCAGCATGAAGATGGTGGCGTGGATGGTGCAAGTCGTCCAGTTCCCGCTGATGTTTCTTGGGTTGATGCAGTAAGAAGAGTAGGGACCATCGCCAGCAAAAATTGTATCCTGTCTAAAGACACGAATGAGAAAATATATTACAATCAGGATGCCGTCAAGTACCAACGTGAAGTGACAACTGGTCAAGAGGTCAGCTTCATGGCTATTAAATCTGACCGCGAAGAAGAAGCAAGCTTTGGTGGTGCAGGCGATAACGTGACGATTTGCAAGAAGTATAGTTTCACAAAAAGAGCCCTGGCGGTTTGGACTGAAGCAGATAATTTGGCTCTTGCTAAATCGAATTCGTATGTGTCTTTTCATGGATTTCTGTGTCCACATGGTTTAGGCGCACATGCAATTTTCCATGTAAAATTTCACCATCTTGATTTTCTTTGCATTCTGCAGTGTTGATGATTATTGCGAAAGCGTTCAAGACGAGGGTGGAGACCATAATGGTGCTGCGGAGGAGCGACACCGGATGCTATTTAGAAACAAAAATCGGATCTCGATCAAACCTTTGGAGGAGGTTTACTTCGGTAGTGTTGTTACTGGGTCAAAAATATCTAAAACCATCACTATAGAGAACCACGGATCCGACCAAATTATCTTGCAAGCCGTAGATATCTTGAATTCGCAAAGCGTTTGCAAATTTTATTTTCCCACGGAAGCAACTAACGCTGTTATTTTCCCCAGGGTCCCACTTGAGATAACGGTAACTTGTGTTTCCCATTTGTGGTCACAGAGCTACTTAATGGATGTACGTTCCAAATCATCAATTCCTTTTCTTTGCCTATAGGTTCATTGTGACGTCAAAGAACTTGGAAAAACGAAGGAAACGTGTATCTTTGACTTTGGGCCTTATGGTCGTATAGGCCGATATTTATGCGTAAATTCCACGTCCCCAGACGAGGAATGGTTGATAAAAGCCGACGGAGGAGGATGCGGGGTTCCCTGGTACGTTAGAAAACAGAACTTGGCTTCACTTACGTTGCAGTACTATTCAGACAAGAAAAGATCAGTGATTCCGGCTCCGACGGTTTTTCGTGCTCCATTGTTTTCTTCCTGTGACATCCCAAAATATGAAGTTCCTGACAGTTTGCGTGCCATATACCTCAGTCACCAGTCAAAGTTACGCATAGACTTTGCTACTGATTTTAAGGTTGTAACCCCACAAAATTATGAGGTAAGTGTCTCATACCAGTCGAAGGTTGCTGTGAAAGAAGCATGTTTTGATGTGAAATATTATGGAACAGACTCGCTTTCAAGAGAGTCTGTGGTTGGAAGAGCTAGCGAGAGAGTCCAGAAGGGTGGAATACGATATGGCAGACGTTGTACTATATCCTTCACGAGATGGTAAATTCTTAGTGCTTGAAGTCCCGTTACTGGATGAAATGGTTCCCCCTGTTTTAGTTGGGGATAAGATTGAGTGCATTCACACTTCACTGTCCGAAGGTGAGTGTCAAGTACTGTGGCTGCTTACAGCTTCAAAGCATATTTTCATGCTGAATACTTTTTTTTCAGCTGCGTTTACGGCCACCATTGAAAAAATTTCCCACGGCCGAAGAGGAGACCCTAAAGTTTACCTGAAGTTCAGTGAAATTTTCCGCTCCAACTATCAGCTCGGACTTGTTGATCGAATTCATTTTCCCTTAGGGAGAACTTTGTTCGCGACGCTGTTCAAGAAATACTCGCTGCACGCGGGAGACCCCTTCCCTACATTATTTATGGACCACCAGGTACGGGAAAGACAGTCACAATTGTTGAAGCCATTTTGCAAGCGTATTTCTGTGAAACTACCTCAAGGTAAGGTACATTTCGAATGCATTTAAAAGCCTTAGATCCGTAGCTATATGATGAAGTGTAAATGCGCCCCACAGGATTCTAGTAACCGTACCATCAAATGCTGGAGCTGATTTAATAACGGAGCGTCTAGTGACAACTGGTTTGTTTAAGCCCAAGACAGAGCAGTCGGCAACTCTTGTCCGCATGAATGGGTTCCTCAGGTCGGAATCAGATATACCGAGAAGCATTTTGGATTTCTGTGAGAAGGGAACAGACTTGCTTGACGTTGCCAGTTCCCGTCTCATCATTTCCACAGTAGCAACAGCGGGTCAGTTTTTTCAGCTTGCTGCAAATACTGCGCACTTCAGTCATGTATTCATCGACGAAGCAGGCTTCTGCATGGAGCCCGAAGCTCTAATTCCATGTGTGCTGGCTGGAGTCGATGATGAAGCCGTAGTAAGCCAGGCTAAATTAGTATATAATTAATGAAGTTGCCGTAAGATATGGATTCATGTACTCACTCATTGCTGTATTATCAAAGATTGTACTGGCCGGGGATCATCATCAGCTTGGACCTGTGCTGGTAAACAATATGGAGACAAATATTATTCTGAAAAAATCCTTGCTCGAGCGGCTTATGGAGTCTGTGGTTTATCAACGCAACGAGGCCGCATTTCCTGTGCGGAAGTACAATCCAGCTCTCATCACAAAGCTTGTGAGGAGTTATAGATCCCACCCAGCACTTTTAAAGGTTCCTTCTGAATTGTTCTACGATGGTGATCTGATCTCCAGTGCTTCCAGTGAAGCTTATGATTTCGATAAAACACATTTTTCTTTTATGGCAAAATGTGGAGTGCCTCTTACTTTCCACGGAGTTCAAGGAAACTGTAGACGAGATCGCAATTCTCCCAGCTGGTATAATTTGGAAGAGACGGCACAAGTTGTAAAGTACGTTAAGAAAATGAAAGATTGTGGAATTTCATCGGAAGATATTGGAATCATTACTCCGTATCGCAAGCAGGTTAGTGCTTCAATTAGAACATTGCTGGGTTCCTATCTGTTTATAAATAAACTTAAAGACTGGTGATACGTAACAGGCGGACAAAATCCATTTGGCTCTTGGCAAGTACTTCGATGACGACAAACTCAAGATATCATCTGTTCAAGAGTTTCAGGGTGGCGAGAAGAAAGTAATAATTATCTCCACTGTGCGCTCTGACTACGACGAAGAGGCTATCGCTCAGAAAGTTCCAAGCTATGAGTTCCTCTATTGTCCGAAACTGTTCAACACTGCTATAACAAGAGCTAAAGCCTTTATGGTCATCGTTGGCAATCCATATGTCCTTCAACAGAGCCCGCACTGGAATTATCTCCTTGAGTACTGTGTCAACCTCGGAGTCTACGTGGGCTGTGATTTAAGGTCTCAGTTGAGTCAGCGCTTGGCAATGATAGAGCGACGGCCAGACAGCAGAGCAGACTCCGCGTCGATGGATTCTTTCATTGATGACGAAATGTGGGAGGAAGATGGTTATGCCGTCAAGGATAATATGAAATGGGCTTTGAACTGAGTGCGACTTCATGAATTCGTAATGCGAAACAATAGCATGTTTTTCTTACCAGATTCCGGGCTTGCTAGTTACTTTCACCGCATTAATCTGAGGTTGCTTTTTGTGTCATAATGAATTGATACAACATTATTACTTGTTATTTTATTTTCTTGAAACATTTGTCTTGAAACAACACGGGACTTAAATTAGAACCGACATAAATTGAATGTGTGAAAACAACATAACTTTAACGTTGTTCCATGCATGCTTTCACAGCGTGTATTTTCCCTTAATGTACTCTTCAGCACCGTTCACCAACCAAGGCCAGTATATCAAGTTAAAAATAACACAAATAATTGCCAGCGCAGCAAACGAGAATTTTTCCAAAAAGACCGACATCAAACGAAGTTTTTCCGCTCTTTCGCAGTTGGCATTGGTCAATCCATCTTCAAAGGCTGCAATTGTGTCTCCATTGTTCCCCCATTTGCTCTCTCTGATAGTGACTCGACGTGCGGGAATCTGTAGCAGCAGTTTTCTTGCTGTAGTTTGTAACCTATTGAGCGAAAACAGAGGGTGATTAGAGGATAAAATATATGGAGGATCCGTGAAGGCCATACGGTTACATAGAAAATAATTATTACTTACTTGAGCACGGCAATGTACTCGATGAGAATAGCAAATACTATTACAATGCATGTGATCATCCATATGTCCAGTGCTGTCAAATAGTTCACTTTCGGCATCACTTGCCTATTTTGAGAATTTTGATTTAGTGTAGTGCTCTAATGCAAGGGCTTATAGTTACAGTATTGTGATGGCCAAGCGGACTTACCCGACGGAAATGTACAAAAATACCAAGGCAAGTAATAAGGTCATCCCTCCCATGAGGCGATCCGAGGAGTTCTCATCTGGGAGAAGAATTGTTAACCAAGCAAGGATGACGGCAATCGTGCTCGGTGCATATGTCTGAATCAAGTGGTGACTCAGTTTCCGTTGAAGACTAATGGTCATTACGAGAGTCCGGTAATGGGTGCCTGCCAAAGTGTCCAATGGGCTGATTAATTTTGATCGAAAAAAGTAACATGGATCGCGTTATGAAGATTTTTACCTGATGAACTGATTGTGGTGTGATTAGACGTGCGTTCCAATTTCGCTTCAAAATTTGGCAACAGAAATGGCCTTCCAACGTAAGCACCTCTACGGGCCCAGCCAAGCTCCAGTATTGCCGTTGGGTAGGCAACTGACATAACATTATAAGTGACTTTGCACCTTGAACCTTGGAAGATCACACTCCAGCAAATAATTATAGTTCTTACAGCTCATAAAATGTATTCCACATTTCTGATTGTCCCCAGGATAAAACTTGTAGTCCATTTTGCATGAGGTTTTAACGTTCAACCTGTATGTGTAAGCAGGCACTGTAAATATCTATGTGAAAAGTCAGCCCTAAAAGACTTCTTCTTACCTTGCAGAGTATCTCAAGACACTGGTTTCGTAAAGTCTAACTGAAGCTGGGCTTGTTAAAATAGTCGGCTGAGTTACCTCAAGCGTTCTGTCTAGTTTTCGCACGATAACAATCAGTCAGCCAAATTGAACAAGCGGTCGGGATAAAATTTCAACTTTGTTTTACCAATGAAGACATCCGGATGCCACAACTTTTTAATCATTTCTGTACTCAAGACCATGAACGTGCCATTTTTCACTTTTTCAGCCGCTTTCTTCAGTCGTGGCTCTTCCCAGTACATCCTCAAGTTAATTTCCACAGAGACATCCTGTAGTTTCAATGCAGAGATAGCTATGTCAGATTATTACCATTGATAGTGTTTATTGTCATAAATGGAAGAAATTATAACCTGGTGCTTTTCGTCGATATCCCGCATGTTCAGGATGACCACGGATACGTTCACAACTGGAGGCTTCTCTGGTAACCATAATGGATGATAATTGAATCAAAATGGAAAGTTTAAAAGTAAAGTGCACTGTGAGCACATTTAGGAATACATTCCGGATGGTGAGGAATTCAGAGTTTGATTTATTTAAGACATTATATGGAATGACTTGCTTTCTGTAGGCGGCAATTCCTGCATATTGTAGTCCTTAGGAAAATACTCCTCACGAAAGGTTGAAAATTCATGAGACCTTGTCCCATTTGGAGATCTTCTTGGCCACCAGGATGACCAGAAACCTGTTTTCTCTCTTCCGCTGCTACGAAAAATTCCCGTAACATTCAGTTTAAATATCCTCACTCGATACCTTGATAACTGATGACATATGGAGTGCTGCTGCAGTATGTACTTACCCATGACAGTGCACGTCAGATGCAATCAGGAGAACTATAGCCAACAAATTAAACGCTAAAAATTGGCACATTGTTGCAGATTGATTTGTCAGTTGTCTTAATTAATCGAAGATTTATTCAGCTGGTAAATGGCTAAACTGCGGAGGCAGAATAATATTACTGTAGGTGACAAAAAGCAATGGGTTCTGCTCCAAGTATAGTCTATAAATTTATTTCCGCTTCCTTGCAGCGTTCAGCAATTACAACCACAAGTGCATTACTGCAGCCCGCATTTTATTCATCTCGACTTTGCGTTGAAATCCAGTAACAAAAGCCACCAATAGCTTCCTCGGTAGCACACGCTATTCGCACCAAAATATATCAAACGATCTGTTTATGATGGCCATGGTTTATACCTTTGTAAGTTTTGACTGCGATATGTTTTTCTGTCCAAACAAACTTGTTTGACAGAGAGCTAGAAAGATCAGATTCAAGAGATCGTCAGTCAAGAAGTCAAGACACTGGAATGCTCAGCAGGGAGTCCCTGACCTTGATTTCTAAGTGTAACAGCAATAGCTTAACCGACATTCTTCAGCTCGACAGAGACCACAGGGTTTTCAAACACTTTGATGGCTTCATAATTACTATAGTACACCGAAACTAACCCGAGGGACATTGCTGACCCGAAGCATGTTCATATTTCACCGTGTTTATTATTTCTTTTCCACGTCTCTCATTCACCATCCTACGCATCTTCCCATTACTTTTTTTTTTATTCCTGGTCACCTTCAGGACTGAGGATGAGCCATGGCCAGAAGATGCAATTGAAGACTAAAAATAGGAAGGGAAGCGCTAACGAGGCCAGTTTCTCCAATTTTCTTGCCTTCCCCAACAGTTTTTCTACCTTTGATTTAGACTGCTTCATGTCAAGGAAGGTAGAACACCTTGGGCATACTTTGTCTGTGAAAATGTATTCAGCACTGCTCCGTACACCGTGACATGTTGCAGGAGTATATGACCACGAAGTATGACCTGAGCTAATTGTTACCTAATATTGCTAGGTTACAATTAGCTCAGGTAGCTCAGGTAGGTACAGGTAGTAACGTTTTAATCACTCAAACGCCATTTTCAATAACAAACACAACGTCACATGCAACAGAGTGATGCATGTCGCAGACTTCACTTCAAATTCAAACCCATGACCTAATGACCTTAGTAAACCACTCACTGAGTAACATCACTTGACGGGAAAATCCAGGTGGATAAGCCACCGAAGGAGTTGAGGTAATTGATGGAGACAGTAGGCACAGCAAAAATATTCTATGCTCTGAAAACATTGCAATTTTTCGGCAACATTATTACCAACACATTGCCCTTAGAATCCACATGGCAAAATGGCATGCATGCACATAGTGTTCCCTCTCTCAGGCCTCTCAGTTCAAGTCTAAGCCGAAGACAGGAAAAGACAGGAGAATCTTACCCGATGGATCCAAACGCGACCGTGAGTGCTAACAGAGTCATCATGCAGCTCCCAGTAGGTTCAGGTACACTTTCCTTTAGGAATGATTGGTAAGCCTGAATGAGATGATGGCTCAGCTTTGGCCGCTGGCTGATAGTAAATACGACATTTGAATACGCTCCTGCAAGAAAATCACCACAATACAATGCCCAAATTGACAGGAAAAAATCATAAGATAACATACATGTATTATACCTGAGCCCGTACTCACGAGAATTCCCCTAGGTCTGGTTCCGAGCTATCGCCAAGCCAATGGTACCATCGTGTAGAGCCCTTTTGAAAACCTATGGCTACATGTTTTTTTCTTGCGCACTCGGCCGGTTAATATGTTTTAAAAATTGATTTTTCGACATTTTTTGCAGATGAAATTCTCCAGTTTTCTTATGGAAAATAACATGGAGAAATTAAGTGATGCAAAGGGGGGACCC